>NQII01002654.1:84930-144463 GCA_002778355.1 Clitarchus hookeri | reverse complement strand
GCCCAACCCCCTTTGCCATCACCAACTCTTCTTGCAATACATTCCACTTCTTCACTGTTCTCACCAGCATGGACTGCCTTCCCCTTCAACTCCACCTCCATAATTTCTGAAACTTTCTACGGTTTATACCTCTTCCCCTGTACAGCCCCTTGACTAAATGTCCACTTGACTTCCTTAATCCTCCCACTACATTCACCATCCTGTACATCCTGACCAACCTCTCCACTCTTCTCCTGTTTAGGTTAGGGAGCTCCACCCCAACTCCATCATTAAGGATGCCCTAAAATTACTTTCTTCCTCACCTTCCCTTATTTGCCCTTAACTCATTTCAGTGGCCTTCTCCAGCTCCCATACCTCCTCTTCAACGTATGGGTCCCAGACTGCTGCTGGATATTCTATTATAGACCTTATCATAGCTTTATATGCATTCTCCTTCTCCTCCCACTAACCCCCTTCAAAACCCTTTCCATCATTTTCAAAGAGCTTCTTCCATGTGATACCATTCTCTATACTTGCTTTCTCCACCTACGACCGCTCTGAATCACCACTTATAATCTGAAGCTTCTCCTATCTCTTGTCATTGCCATTTATAAATGCCTCCACACCTTCCGCTCTTCTTAGTGAACTATACAATTGCAATTTTTCGTACATTAAGTGTAATCTTAATTTTTATTCCTGTCAGTCCACCTCCATATTTGTTTTGTGTCCTGCAACTTATTCTTCCCACCCACCATTACCCACAGGTCATTTACCACAATGGTGAACAACGGGGCCCAGTACCACTACCCTGCGGAACCTATTATGTAACCCCACCTTCCTCCAATAAGGTTTCAGTCACTTTCACCCTCTGGGGGCTGCGGTGGCTGAGTGGTTAGACTGCTTGCCTCCCACCAAGGTTCAATCTCCGGCCAGGACATTCCCGGATTTTCACAAGTGGGAATCATACCAGACAATGCCGCTGGTCTGCAGATTTTTTAAGGATCTTCCATCCCCCCTCTCCCCCATTTTTCATTCTGGTACTGCTCCAGTCTCACCTCATTTCATCCTCATCGGCTCTCAAGGCCTCGTTAAAGAGCTGCCCAAATCTCTTAACGACTGTAACCCTCCGTTTTCTCCCCCTCAGGAAGTCCTGTATCCAATCCACTAGCCACTTTTGATCCAGTTGCTCATTCACTTTTTGCATCAAAATCCCGTGGGATACCTTATCAAAGGCTTATGTCAAAATCTACGACGCAGGAATTCACCTGCTTCCCCTTATCTACTGCCTGCACCAAATCATCCAGCAGTTCAGCCAGTTGCATCTTACATGAGTAACCTGTACTAAAACTGTGTTAGTACTCCTGTAGCCAGTTCTTTTCATTCATAACCTCAACCAGTACAAGTCTCTCCATCACCTTTCCTGTATTCGGTGTGAGACTCAAGGGCCCCTAACTGGCAGTATTTTTACTTTTTCCCCTTACTTGTAAATTGGTACCACCAATGCCTCCTTCCAGCCCTGTGGCAAATTGCCTATCTCTAAACATCACTTCAAGATATTTACATAGCTCTCTCCCACCAAACTTTAGGGTTCCATTCCCTATACAATCTGGACCCACTGCCTTACTATTCTTCAATCCCCGTATAATCTTAGCCATGTCCTCCCTTATCCTCGGCTTTCCATACTTCCTACTTTTTCCCTCTCCTTTCCTTTGCCAAACATTTTACTCTTTGAACACTGACAAGTACTGGGTTTGCAGCACACTCAGCAGTTTCCTTGTCAGTTGTTGCACCCAAACCCTCCTTACTATTCAACACTGTGAGACGTCCTCCCTAGTCTCTAACCTCCTTACTATACCCATACAACTTCCTACCTTTCCCTTCCATCATCACAGCATTCTTTGCCGCTTAATCAACCTTCCTAGTTTCCTCCACATCAGTTTCATATTGTTACAAGATGCCTGAAGGGCGTATCCGAGTTNTCAACCTTCCTAGTTTCCTCCACATCAGTTTCATATTGTTACAAGATGCCTGAAGGGCGTATCCGAGTTCGTTAAGAATAGAGGTCTTAATAAATTATTTATTGCATAAAATTAGCTATCTCCACTATTACTTGTTTTATTTCTCAGTGAGCACAATATTTAATGTATATTTTAACTCTAATTAATGTCCTTAATGTCTCTGTTTGGTTATAGTAAATTAGCTCGTACTCATCACTAACACACGTTCTGTGTTTCTGTTGCCATAATTTGTAATGTATTTTACTCATGCATCCAATCCAATAGTCCAGCCTGCCAGTCGCACTCTTCATTGCTCTGATGCTCGCAGTCACGGATTTTTTTCCCGCTTGTCACTTCTGGCGCTACTCCTTGCTCTTTTAGCTCGTCGTCTGGTTTCACGTAACGTTGCACAATCGCCCACACTCCCAACTCTCATAAAACTCTTGGCTCAAAGGCCGGGCACAGTTGTATAGTCGCTAGGTTTGCCACACCCCCGAGTCGCGCTGAAAGAAATTAGGGCAGTAAGCCACTAGAAAATTCTTCAGATAAATTCAGACATTCAATCTGCTGAAGGTCAGGAAAGTCACAAAAGGTTTGTCACTGCACCAGGCGGAAGAGTGTGGTGGTGGCGGCGCACTTTGTAAGTAAAAACCCTGATAGGATTATTGCTCTCCTATCGTTCAAACTTTCCTTAGTCAATTGCAGCCTGCTATCGTATCACTTCTCTGTCCTCGTCTTCCACGTGCGTGTACAAAGCAGCAAGCACGTGACAATGTAATCCCTAGTACAATCCAATCCTGAGGTCTTCCACCAGGAATGCATTTTACACTTTCTCTTTACTTTTTTGTCTCCCATCCATAACACAGAGGATCACACCCAGCCTTTATAATTTTCTTTGGAGCAAATTTCTCCAACTTTCCACAATCAAGCTGTCTACCGTAGCCTACTGCTCAAACTTATCCCTCAAGAAATTGCGATATTACTCCTAAAACGGTTTCACAGTAGAGCGGCGCGTCGCTTACGATACTTGCAGCCAGCGACGAGCGCTATTTGCGTCTTCACAATAGAGCGATGTTCTGTTGCCGGCAACACAGACCGTGCTGCCATCTGTTATCGTGCAAGGAAGCTCGCGATGAAATGCTAAAAGCGGACGAAATGCTGTAAATTTTCTTGCCGTTTAGTTAATAAAATTGTTATTTTTTTGTGATATACACTTTCTTTAATAAATGTATTATATAAAAATTCGAAATNCCGTTTAGTTAATAAAATTGTTATTTTTTTGTGATATACACTTTCTTTAATAAATGTATTATATAAAAATTCGAAATTATGTTTAAGAACGTGAACGGCTCTTTAGGCATCGGACTTTTGTTTTCCTAAAGGTTGGAAATTTTTTTATTTATTTGGACTGCAATTAGTATCTCTGCAAACCGTTCATTATGTATATTTTCATTTGTTCTCTATCTGAGTTTCACGNTGCTGCCATCTGTTATCGTGCAAGGAAGCTCGCGATGAAATGCTAAAAGCGGACGAAATGCTGTAAATTTTCTTGCTGTTTAGTTAATAAAATTGTTATTTTTTTGTGATATACACTTTCTTTAATAAATGTATTATATAAAAATTCGAAATTATGTTTAAGAACGTGAACGGCTCTTTAGGCATCGGACTTTTGTTTTCCTAAAGGTTGGAAAATTTTTTATTAATTTGGACTGCAATTAGTATCTCTGCAAACCGTTCATTATGTATATTTTCATTTGTTCTCTATCTGAGTTTCACGNTATTTGGACTGCAATTAGTATCTCTGCAAACCGTTCATTATGTATATTTTCATTTGTTCTCTATCTGAGTTTCACGCCAGTTTATTTATTATGAAGTACAGAAATGTTATTCTTCTTATTCCCTGTCGCCAGCAGTGAGCGTCAAAACCAATGTTCGTCGCTCGTGAAATCCTCTCGACGCCTGTCGCCAGAGTCAAAGCTCTGGTTGGCTGAAACTCGTTGCGTCACTCAATTGTGGAAACCGCTTAAGATCCTCCATCCTCAGCCTTCCTATCACAATATTGTTATTCGCATGTATTGCAGGCAAAGAAAAATGATAAAACCCTNATCCTCCATCCTCAGCCTTCCTATCACAATATTGTTATTCGCATGTATTGCAGGCAAAGAAAAATGATAAAACCCTCGTGTTACATGGGCACTTCTGTGAGCCTAACATGTTTAGAACAAGCCAGAATATGTATTCTGTAAAGGAACTATTTGAAAATTTATCCTGGTTCAGAATAATTAAAGTGCAGTCATATATTTTTGCAAGGTGCTTTACTCTCCATTCAAACCCAGTTCAAAATGTCTTGTGATTTTAATAAACAATTTATAAAGTTCTCTGAAATATAGGAACCAGAAGAAGCTGATATTTTTGGCATGTGTTGCAGACAGAACGAGTGAATGCTTGCATGCATGCCTGTGTGTATTTGGAAGAATAATAGATGTACAAATTAAGTGTCGGTGGTATTGCTCACCTTTTTTTATTTGTTTACAGAAACCGTGTTTTTGCTCGTATCAGTTGATTGGTGACAGTTTGTTGCTGAGATTTGCAGAACAGCTGCTTAGGGAGACTGCCCAATACTGTGAGTAGCATATCAATTAAGTTTTCTGAAATTTTAATTTCTACTTTCTTGTGTATCATTAGCAGACTGGGACCATACGTGAAGTGCAACTGGCAGTCACTCGATTCAACCAGTGTGTCAGCTTTCAAGTCAACCAATTAAAATTTCTTTTTAAACTTTAATAGCTCTAATTTCCATGCATTTTAAATTTTTTAGGTTAATAATAATTATTTTTAGTATTGGTTTCAGCATGTAAAACTAACACACGCCAGTCATATTGTGTACTTTATTCCATACATGTATAGTTTTGCACATATATAATTTCAAGCTTTATAATATTTTTGCGAGAAAATTATGTACCTAAACACAGATATATTGTTACTGTTTAAATTGTAGTAATACTTCTGATAAGTTTGAGTGCAGAATAACTAAAAATAATTACGACTCATATGTAGGTACTAGGCATAAGTTGAGCTTGTACACAACTGTGCTAACCTTGATTCAGTCAATGGGCAAAGTATCTGCAGTTTTTCATATCAGTGTTGTGCAGTAAACTTTTAAAACGAACGAGTTTGTATAAACTCGTTCCTATTTGTAAACTTTTGAGGGAAGTTGCTCATTTTCATAACTTGGGAACTTAAATTTTTATTAGTTCTTTTATTTTAACAAACTTTATTAAATTCATGTCTTTTTTTTTTCTTCTTTTTTTTTGTGCCTTGCTAATTTTTTGGTGATCTCTAATTCTGCACGATGAGAGCAAATGAACTGTGTTTACTTTTTCAGTCGCTAGTCAGTTAGACAACCCTAGTGTAAATAGGACAAGAGATTTGGTAGGTACTTCTCATTTTCATAGGCAGATGTAAAATGTTAGTACAGTTTTCCAATTCTGAAGAGTTGATCTTATAAATTAATACGGGAATACCTTGTACGTAGGTAGTGACATTTTCACCTGCAAGAGGAGCCAGTTGTCAGACAAGCATCTTAAAGATTTTCTCAGTGTTAAAGTGGGACTATTAATTGTAAACCATTTTACGGTTGTTCTTTTGCCTAAACATGCCTTTGTCCTCGGTGTATAGCCGTATTTGTGGCATTTTTGTTTCCATTTATATATATATGTATATATAAATTCAGTAACTTTTTAAGAACAACTTGAAAGTGAACTTTTCTATACAAGTTAATTTTGATTGTGAACTTGTGCATCACTGCCCATGGTACTGTTGGTATGTTGAAGTTCATAACCAAAGTGACATGTTGTGTCTATAAAACTTGCATTCCGTAAAGCGTCGGTGTTTTTTTGCCAATCTGCGATAGGATTATTGAATTATAAATGCTGTGTATTACATCATTGCACAGTTTATTTTCTTGTTTCAGCCTCAGGACTAAGATTCTTGGGACTGTGTGTCAGTGGCCAGACAATGAAACAACTCAAGAAGAGGATCACGGAAGGATTCTATCCCGTCTCAAGCAATGCTGTGCTTTTGATTGGCACTAATGACTTTTTACAGGTATGCATTGTAGATGTATGTACTGTAAATAATATTCACCTTCTTAGAATAAGATGGTATAGTGTCATACACATCTATGTTGAATTGTTTATTTATTTTTTTAATCATTTTATTGTGCTCTGAACACTCATCGTCCAATATGCTATATGCATTACAAATAAAACTAATTAGATACAGGTGTTTTGGGGTACAGTGGAACCCTGCTATGACACCCACTCTTATCCCTACTCTCTCACAAAGTTTTCTTTTATATAAGGCTGACATTTATTGGGGCCCTTGAGAAATGTTATAACAGAGTTCTACTGTATTATATTTTCCTAATTGTTTTACATGTGGTGTAGCAAAATGTGCAAAATTGCATACTTCACTTAAAATCTAAATTAAATAGCTGCTGGAAAACATTTCTGCAAACTCTTACAACTACATGGTAACTCTTAGGAAAGCTTTCTTAAAATGGATCTGAACTCCGAATATTTGTATGAATTCCTTATATTTATTTATGAACTGGCAAATATTACTGGTTGGCTTTGATTTAAATTGGCTGTGGTGTGTTGAATTTGAAGGTTGGATGCAGTGTTGAGTTTAAAATGACAGGAAACTATTACTTTTTAGCACTGACTCATTTGTGTGTTAGCACAAATGTGCATATCATTATTTGGAGCTCGTTTCTTACTCTTCTTGATCACTTGCCTGTTGTTAATGCTTTTTCCCAGAAAACACCTCTCAAAGATATGATGAGGAGAATGAAAAAAATAGCCGACGTGCTGAAGACCCGTGCAAAGAGAGTCGTGGTTTTGACTGTGCCTCCTGTTCCAAGNGAGTCGTGGTTTTGACTGTGCCTCCTGTTCCAAGATTGTCCCATAAGCCAGAACATTGGAAAAAGTTGGAAATATTCAACAAATTCATTATTAGTCTCCCAAATTCGTATGGTAAGTATAATCGAGAACATATTCCAATATCTTTTTGCCATTTTGATTTCCTTTTACATTTTTGACTAACGCCTTCAATGTCTCAGTGGATTGACCAAAGTTTTTTTATATTGTTTACTGTCAAATTGTTGTTGACCGTTCATTGTCAAGGCCCCTCCCCTCTGCAATCAAGTATTAAAAAAATACTGCCAAATATTAATTTTTAAAATTTTGTGGTAATGGACAGGGAGGAATGCAGTACTTTTGAAATTGTTGTTGTAGTTTGTTCTACAGAATTAACTTTAATGTGTGGTTTACAGTTCATAAATGGAAATGGCACAATTTTGTATACAAACTCTGATGTTTTGAGTGGGTAAAAATGATGTTCGCATTCCTGACAGCCTTGCCAACGCGTTACACATAAAAGCATGCCATTTTTACTGATTTCATCTGTTTTTATATTGTCAGATTAACATATTTTAAAAGAAATATGGATTCTCTCTCGCGCCTGTGCAGATTTTTGTTTACAGATGAAAGGTTGCTTTCATAGATAAGTAAGATAAGTATTTAATATGGATGCCAGCATAGGAATTTTCAATGTACATACACTCCCATGGGGGGATAATAACTTTATCAGCATTGTTTTGTTTTATAGTAGAACCCTGTTATAACATTTCTCAATGACCCCAAGAAATGTCAGCCTTGTTTAAGGGAAATCTTTCTAAGAGGGTAATTTTGTATTTAAAAACATGTTTTTGTACCAAGAGAAGGTAGCTTATTAAGCAGGAAAATGTTATAAGAGGGAATGTTAGAACAGAGTTCCACTGTATATGTGTCGGCAAAAGTAAAATATCCATGACCACATAGTGATGAGAAAGTTGCAATTAGTCATGTGAACATGTTATGCAAGTTTAAAAAGTGCTCTGTGTTGTTTGTGCACTTTCGACTACAACTCGTAACACAAAGTCAATAGCTGCATTGTTTTCGGTTATGCTCGCTGATCTTGCTACGTTGGAGAACTAATGAAGCACGAAAGTCGCGTACACAAACCGCTTTGCAATGGACACTTCAGCTGGAAAAAAATTTATAACAATGAATCGTGAAATATGATTATTTAACGCCTTAATATCTGGTAAAGTACGGAGTGTGTATTCTCATGTGCGGAATCATGCAGGTCAATTATAGATATCTAGTTGTTGAGATAATAAATACGTGGCACAGGAATGCTGTTATAATCTTATTTTGATTGATTCCAAACAACCCGCTATTTGACTGACATAATGTTGGCAGTTTTCAAATATGATTTTCCTAGAAACAATTTGTAACCTCAGTAAGATGCTTTATTTATTGTCTGGCTTCTGCGTTCGTACTCCCGAGTTGTGTTGATTAGCTGTCTCAGTGACTTAAAATTCTAAAAAGTTGCAGGAAGGTTATGGGAAACAAAAATGTAATTTATACCCTAGGCTACTGTTTGTTGCATGAATAAATATGCTTGATTAGCAGAGCGTTGCTTTGGGTTATGTTCCTAACCTGCCCTATGTGAAGGAAGTTGTTGCGATGAACAAAGTAATTTACTGCCAAATACCCAAAGATTGTAAACAAAACAGTAGTGAAGTGTCTGCATTAGGAACTTTGTGCAATCANTAATTTACTGCCAAATACCCAAAGATTGTAAACAAAACAGTAGTGAAGTGTCTGCATTAGGAACTTTGTGCAATCATAAGCAATTATTTTAACATAAAAATGCGCAGTTTTAAAATAAATTTTGTGAATTGCAGTATGGGTTGATTTGAAGCACTTCTATCGAAGTGAAAATTTTAGTCTGAAACAAAAGGTAGGTCTATTATGTAAAATAATTTGTAACATAACTTTAAATTGCTCACTTTTTGTCATGAAAAACTAAGAAAACCTGGCCTCTGTATGATAATTGGTTGCTAACATNTCACTTTTTGTCATGAAAAACTAAGAAAACCTGGCCTCTGTATGATAATTGGTTGCTAACATCATCCCATTTCACAGAAAGGAAGAGAGATCCCACTCACAAGTTACTGCTTAGTCAAATCTTGCATACGTACTGTACTATTCTTACCTAGTTTGTAATTCATGGAAAATGTTCTTACTTTTCTACCTGCTGTGATNTAATTTACTGCCAAATACCCAAAGATTGTAAACAAAACAGTAGTGAAGTGTCTGCATTAGGAACTTTGTGCAATCACAAGCAATTATTTTAACATAAAAATGTGCAGTTTTAAAATAAATTTTGTGAATTGCAGTATGGGTTGATTTGAAGCACTTCTATCGAAGTGAAAATTTTAGTCTGAAACAAAAGGTAGGTCTATTATGTAAAATAATTTGTAACACNTTTAGTCTGAAACAAAAGGTAGGTCTATTATGTAAAATAATTTGTAACACAACTTTAAATTGCTCACTTTTTGTCATGAAAAACTAAGAAAACCTGGCCTCTGTATGATAATTGGTTGCTAACATCATCCCATTTCACAAAAAGGAAGAGAGATCCCACTCACAAGTTACTGCTTAGTAAAATATTGCATACGTACTGTACTATTCTTACCTAGTTTGTAATTCATGGAAAATGTTCTTACTTTTCTACCTGCTGTGATATTTGTTTGCCAGTTTTATTGTAACAAAATTAAGTATAATATGCACACTTGCATCATTCAAAATTTTATGTGCAGAATGACTTAATTTACATCAAAAGTCATTTAATGGATACTTACATTTTAAGTTTTAAGGGTTTTTGGAAACATGATCAAGGATTTTTGTTCAAAAATATAAACAACTGGGGTCATTTTGTGTGAAGTGATCAAATATTTGGCATTTTTAATCTTTAACCTCTCATGTTTATTACTATTATTGTTGTGCAAATTTTCTATATGCCGAAACAAAAATGTAAAATGACGGCTTCAATTTTTGTTTTAGTAATTAATTTGGTCACAATGAATATGTTACTTTATATATTTTTAGCTCCAAAAATTGTTATTATTCACTGTCCAAATTATATAGTACTACCAAAAGTAGTAAAAGGTATTATTTTTTAGATGTTTAACTGTAAAAATTTCAAAACTTTCCTTTGTAACCTAATTATAGTATAACCTTTCTATATTAACCCCATTTAACGTGAGTGTCTTTCTATAACTCACTTTTCCGGAAAAAAAATAAAAAAATTTATGTGAAATAAGTAAAAAAAATTGAGGAAATTGGCTAAAAAAATTAGTTTGAAGCATTTATTTTGGTACTGTGCATTGTATTTCTTTTGATGAGCACTGTATGGGCTGGACCAGCACATCTAAAAATAATTACCACCACCTCTAGGCCTCCAGCACTAGCCAATACCTATTAGCTTCGNACTAGCCAATACCTATTAACTTCGCCCACCCTCTATCCCTTAGGCAGTCGAATGTTTCCGCGCTGCACGGTGCGACTACCCTGTTTCTTCTGCCAAGAAATTATATGAACATCTTTCTAAACATGAAAATCCTATAATAAGCTGTAATGGGGGTTGATGTTCCCTAGGTATTCCTTGGGAATACTGCCAGAAGACCCCAGCACTAGTGATAGTTTGTTCACAAACAATTTGTTTAAAATGAACTAATCATCGAGTGAACAAAATTGTTTCATTCATTCGCTGTGAAAGTAATAGATTGGTTTGAGTAGTTGATTCAGAAGCAGAACACGAGCCGAAAGAACATTAAAGGTGGAGTGAATAAATAGCCAAGTACAAGCGTAGAATTTCATAGTTAACGTATCAGTACACAAAATATTCAGCGAAAGTAAAATAAAAAGTTCTTTAGCAATCGTGCTAACTAAATGAATAACAGATACTGACTACGCAGGTACCACAAGAGCTGAAAAGAAGCGGAGATAACGAATACCTGAAATGAAGTGAGTCTCCTGACTCGGAAGAACGGTAGTACATGAGCACAATATGAATGAATCATTTCACCAAACTGATCCAAACAAATCAATTTGCCCACCTGAATCGTTCTGCCAATCACTACCCAGTACTCCGCCACAAGCACATCCGGTGACCCCAACTCACTTATCATCTCACTCATGAAGTATACAAGCTGGAATTTAAAAAATTTCTTAGACACGTTTACAGTGGAACCCTGATTCAACAATATTTCGTGGTTCCTAAAAATCTTTACTCTAATTCACAGAATTCGTTGAATCCAAATTTACCTATTTTAACACCCTAAAATCAAGTTATGAAAACATACTTTCCTTACATTAAAACAGTGTTTCATCATATGTGGTGCAAAATAACGCTTTATTTAAATTAAATAAATTATATCACTTGGGAGATGTTCTGTAAATTAAATGGTACCTCACAAGAACATAAACTACTTGCACTGTAGGAGAGGAAAGTTAAAACATTAACTTTTACAAATGTGAAATCCATTCAAATCCAAAGGTTTTTTGTTGAAATATCAGGACGGTTTACTAAATGTCAGTTTATTTCAATAGGAAGGAGTAATCTGGATAAAAGTATATTATCGCAAGTCCATAAACAATTTTCAAACTGGAGGTATTACAGAAAATCTCACAAATGAGTGCTCCTTTACGACACCTAGTGTGTGGTAACATGCCATAAAAGTGAGGTGCACCCTTACTGGGTCCGGTGCCAGGGCTCTTACCTTTACCATGAATAGCCTATACTTTCAGAACAGTCAAAAATATGTACTCGTTTGTGAGACAGACTACATAAAAATGGCTTACAGAAGAACTTTTTCCAAAAAATGTACTTCAAAGTGTGGTTTACTGTGTATTACAGTATTAACTGAAAGACTTAAGCATGTAAGGTAACAAATAAGGAAATTTAATAGTGGCTTTGGAAGAATATTGGCTCCACAATTGACATGTACCTAAAATGACACAAACNACAAATAAGGAAATTTAATAGTGGCTTTGGAAGAATATTGGCTCCACAATTGACATGTACCTAAAATGACACAAACTCCATAAAGAAAGTACTTGGTAAGAATGGTCACATTGTACTAGAAGCTATAGGCAAGCATGTTGTAAATAAACTCTAGAGAGAATATGATTATTTGTACTTGGGAAGATAAATGAAATAATAGTAAATTAGTGTTGTCCTGTTAGTAAAAGCCCAGACATATCGGTGCAACCTCAAGGGTAGAATTCGAAAATCGGGTATGAGCGAAAAACAGTCACCATGGTCAATATTTTCTGTTATTCATGGGGCAGAATAATCTTCTCCCNGCCCACCCTCTATCCCTTAGGCAGTCGAATGTTTCCGCGCTGCACGGTGCGACTACCCTGTTTCTTCTGCCAAGAAATTATATGAACATCTTTCTAAACATGAAAATCCTATAATAAGCTGTAATGGGGGTTGATGTTCCCTAGGTATTCCTTGGGAATACTGCCAGAAGACCCCAGCACTAGTGATAGTTTGTTCACAAACAATTTGTTTAAAATGAACTAATCATCGAGTGAACAAAATTGTTTCATTCATTCGCTGTGAAAGTAATAGATTGGTTTGAGTAGTTGATTCAGAAGCAGAACACGAGCCGAAAGAACATTAAAGGTGGAGTGAATAAATAGCCAAGTACAAGCGTAGAATTTCATAGTTAACGTATCAGTACACAAAATATTCAGCGAAAGTAAAATAAAAAGTTCTTTAGCAATCGTGCTAACTAAATGAATAACAGATACTGACTACGCAGGTACCACAAGAGCTGAAAAGAAGCGGAGATAACGAATACCTGAAATGAAGTGAGTCTCCTGACTCGGAAGAACGGTAGTACATGAGCACAATATGAATGAATCATTTCACCAAACTGATCCAAACAAATCAATTTGCCCACCTGAATCGTTCTGCCAATCACTACCCAGTACTCCGCCACAAGCACATCCGGTGACCCCAACTCACTTATCATCTCACTCATGAAGTATACAAGTTGGAATTTAAAAAATTTCTTAGACACGTTTACAGTGGAACCCTGATTCAACAATATTTCGTGGTTCCTAAAAATCTTTACTCTAATTCACTGAATTCGTTGAATCCAAATTTACCTATTTTAACACCCTAAAACCAAGTTGTTATGAAAACATACTTTCCTTACATTAAAACAGCGTTTCATCATATGTGGTGCAAAATAATGCTTTATTTAAATAAAATAAATTATATCACTAGGAAGATGTTCTGTAAATTAAATGGTACCTCACAAGAACATAAACTACTTGCACTGTAGGAGAGGAAAGTTAAAACATTAACTTTTACAAATGTGAAATCCATTCATATCCAAAGGTTTTTTGTTGAAAATATCAGGACGGTTTACTAAATGTCAGTTTATTTCAATAGGAAGGAGTAATCTGGATAAAAGTATATTATCGCAAGTCCATAAACAACCTCACATTGACAAGAAAAAGGTCAAACATAGAGTGCCGCTTAAATTGCCACATTACAGCGCATTAAAGCATGCCTTTGGCCTTTGTGTTTCAGCATCACTTTCCTTCCCTAGAATAAATGTCATGTTATAATGTTTGTATTTATTGGACGAGATAAGCAAAGTGTTTTGTTTAGTAAATGAAAAACATTAATGTGTGTTTATTGAAATATGTAACTTTGCAATGAGAAATTTAAATAAAATGTTTTATGCCAGCATAATAGCAAGTTTTCAGTATGCATACTAAGAAATTGCATAACTAATATTGGAACTACTGTATAGTTCTTTCAGATGTACCGAACCTGAAGTTACATTTTAGTGCACTGTTTGTAGCTAGTTTTGGCTTGAAGGGTTCTCTTGTAAATTTTCATATGTAAATGCCACATGTATACACACACTCATGAACAAGCATTTTGATGTTTTTATTCTTAATTTCACTCAAATTTATAAAAAAAACGGCTGTCATATTTTTTAGTCCCAACGGTATTCTAACCTAATTATGTGCATTTCTGTTTACTAACTCATTTATACGGAAACAAATCTTTGTTTGACATACAAAGATTTATGGTAGTTAAACCATATGAAGGTTATCATTTTGTATTTTCTCTGACCTATAGTTTCTACAGATTAAGATTTACCATTTTTGATGAGTTTTGCATCGCTACAGTTTGAGGATTTCCTTGTGCTCTCATCAGGTTTTTTTTTTACCCAGTTGGAAGATTTTTACTCTTTTGTAACCCTTTTGATTGCTCTTTATGAATTGGTTTTGATTTTTTGAAAAATTCACATCTGACCTGAGATTATTGTCCGTGAACTTTGTGACAAAATGCTTTTTTTTAGATTGTCAGTCACTTGCCATTCTTTACAGTTTCAAGTATTTATGTTGAAACTTGGTGCACCCTCCTGTCATTGATTCATTTTTATTATAATTGTGTTCTCATTTTTCAATTACGTTGAAGAGAAATGTGTTTTCTATAACATTTTTGTATACTTGTATAGTTCTGGCTAACCTCTTTGTTATTTTGGGGACAATGGTGGTGTAGTGGTCAGACTACTTGCCTCCCACCTAGGCAAACCGGGTCCAATTCCTTGTGGGGCCGCTCCCATGGTTTTGCTCGTAGGAATCTTGACGGACAATGTCGCTGGTTTTTTTGGGTATCTCCTGTTTTCCCCGCCCTTGCATTCCAATGCTTCTCCATACTCGCCTAGCTTCACCATCATCATCATCTCTGAAGACCTCGATGCTAAGAACCATACAAATCTCTCCACTCTTAGTTATTTTCATGTTTGTTTTATACTGTGCACTGTATATATTCGAGCCTGAGCAACAGTTACAAACAGCGCTACCATTTGTCACTAATCTCTTTGAAAGAGTATGGAGAAGGAGAAAACTGGAACACAGGTATGGAATTCTTTGTATTGAGTGATTAGAAAATACTTGCACATTTAGTAAATTTGTCAATGCCAAGGGGAATAACTTTTCCCAAAGTTTAGTTATTTGTGTGAGCATGTGCACATTACAGTTACAACATTTATAGTAGCATAATGTTTTTTAATATGCCTCTAATTTTTTTTAAATAAAAAAATATATATAAATATATATTCTCAAATGTGAACTTAAAGTACAAAATTTTCAACTTCATTTAAACAAAAGCTGAACATAAGGAATCAAACAGCTATTCCTCCTAAAAATTCTATCTTAAAAATAATTGTAAGAAAAACTTGAAAATTTTCAAACTGGAGGTATTACAGAAAATCTCACAAATGAGTGCTCCTTTACGATACCTAGTGTGTGGTAACATGCCATAAAAGTATTGCGCACCCTTACTGGGTCTGGTGCCATGGCTCTTTCCTTTACCATGAATAGTCTATACTTTCAGAACAGTAAAAAATATGTACTTATTCATGAGACAGACTACATAAAAATGGCTTACAGAATAACTTTTTCCAAAAAATGTACTTCAAAGTGTGGTTCACTGTGTATTACAGTATTAACTGAAAGACTTAAGCATGTAAGGTACCAAATAAGGAAATTTAATAGTGGCTTTGGAAGAATATTGGCTCCACAATTGACATGTACCTAAAATGACACAAACNCTTTTACGCCCGTTCTTAGTGCACTTTCACCACTCATCCCCACTTCCTTGCGACGTTTCTCTAGTTTGCGGTTCTCTGGCATGAAGTACACACAGTATTTGGTTTCTAAAATTTCTCTCTCATAGAACTTTAAATTAACATTATTTAATATGTTAATTGAAAGTCTACATTTTGTTTATAGCCAGTTGTTGGGCATTCTTTAATTTCATGATAATATGGTACTTTTTGTTTCAGTGTTTGTTACGGTTGCTGACATCAGTCCATTGTTTATAAGAGACAATGAATTCTGCAAATTGCAATTTTTCGAAAAGTAAGTTGTTGGGTTTTATTATTATTTTTGTACTAAACAACACTTGATTATCTAGAAATCCCATACCTACAAGAGTTCATAAAAGTGTGAAAAACTGACTTAATTATGAGTACTCGTAATATCAGATTCTTCACAAAAAAAAAATTTAATTTTACGGTAAACGTACGGTGACTCAACCGATGTAAACATGGCGTGAATTACAAATATGGCTAGGTTATGTGCATTAGCACTTATATATTAAGTAACTGTGTCTGAATTCATGATCCATCATTAAAACATTAGAATTATGTTAAAATACGTATTAAATTTATATTCAGATGCTATAGCAGGGGATGTCATTACAGCAGCAAAAAATATTTGCAAAATGTTACTACTGTTTATGTGTAAACATAAAATACATAATTACAATTGCAGCAAATTATTATTAACAGGCCAACACTGCAAGTGCAGTATAAGTAACTCTCACAGTTTACTGAACGTTACGTAACGGCCAAACAAAAATTAACTTTCCATGAAGAAAAAAACTTAAGGCAGATTATGCGTTTATTACGTATTTTCTGGACTTGCTTTTTTCTCCGCATTTGTTAAGTTGCTCAGCACTAGCAGGAGAATCAATTTTAGCAGATTATACACTTATGAGTACAAATTTTATTTGATTACTGTATTTTTTGCCAAAAGGAAAAAATGAACACTAAGAGGTCAAGCAATTATTCATGTTGTCAATTTTTTCAACTTCAAAGTTGCGCTATTTTTTTGGGCTTCATTAAAAAAGTTTTTTACTCAGGCACATAAAATATACCATAAGCAAAGCGCAACTGGTAAATACACTAATACAGGATGGTGTAGATAAAGGATGCGAGAGCGTGGTCGTTCGCTGCCTACAAGTCAAAGTGTTCCGCGTTACCACTTCTCATGGAGTGTGGCCTATACACGTTTTACGGGATTAACTGTTCTAAATACACACTTTACTACACAATTTAAGCAATTTTAATTCACCACAATTGTTAGAAAAGGCAAATACAATTCATTAAAATGCATTTGACTCACTCGTAAAATTGGAAATACAAAATAAACCCTCACTCGTGGTAACGAGATAATTTAACCTTGGTAGTATAGTACTATATGATGGTGCATTAAAAAACTGCAGTAAGTACGGAATTCTCGTAATAGGCCAAACTCGTAGGTATGGGATTTCACATTATCATAAAATATGTTTGTAAATTATTTTTAGATATGTTTATGCAGTAATAAGTGCTCTTGTGTCTCTTACAACTTATTACGAATTTTTTTAGGTATTTCAGTATTGGGAGAAGGAAAGACATGATTCATCTGAACAGAGAAGGCTTGGAAGAGCTCAAAAAATTTCTTGTTGACAAAAATTTTGTCTGATGTGTTTCTAAAATGCATTTAACAACATATATATCAACTTAGACTGATGTGCATTGTGTGGTATGACTACTTATTTTGTCTTGGTGTACAATGTTTAACATATCATTCCTCTGGTAAATAATATTTAAAAAATTTTATGTTGTGTTTTATATGTTTATTTTTATGCAAGAATACAATAAATGTACATTTTAGAAGACTGACTAGACTAAGTTATTCTTTATTTCCACAATACATGTAATAAAAAAAAGTTATTTTCAGCTGAAACACAGCACTTAATTGTGTATTAAATCACTACATCTCACATTACACACAACCAAAGTTTAAAAAACTATTCATTAAATTCATTTGAGGTATTCATGTCAGCAGAACAGTAGTACAATGAAACTAATTCATTGCTAGTCGAAAAAATTTTAACATTTTCAACATGTTCATGGTTGTTTCAAGACACCATTTGCAGAACGCAAGCTTAAGTATCATTTTTGATTTTGGACAAACATATTTTCTTGTTTTTGATTATGGTGTGTGAAAGCAGAGAAATAAATGATTAACCATCTTTGCCATTAAACACTCTTTATTTCATGTGAACAATTTAAGTATCGTTATCATGTTAAATTTAGTAAACAGTTTTTGTGGCAAGACCAAATACCAGAAATAGAAATTCTCCGGACTCCGTTACCGGTTTTTAATTATTTTTGTTCTGCGATGAGTTGGATGCATGTAATGAGAAAGTATGGCAAATTAATGAAAGTAATCCCAGAAAGCTACAGTACTTTAATACATATACCTTTCATGACTAATAAGTGTGCTCACTATGTACTGTGTTTGTAAAGTATGCAGGCAGTAGATGTTTACAGGGTAACAGGTGCAAGTGTCTCCTTTAATATATGTGTACATAATGTACCATTTTTATTGCATTACTAGCATGGCATGTGATGTGCACCATTGAATTCTCATTAACGTACTGTAGTGCATTGTACAGTAAAAGTTTTATCACAGGGATGCCCATAATTTTGAAATAATCAGTGACCCATAAAAAATTGTTTAGTCTGCTGCTTTTTTTTATATATATATTGTCTGTTCAAAACCTTGGTGCTAATACTTGTGTACTTAAGCTTGGAAGTACAAAAAAGTAAAATTTTGAATTGTGTATCAAATTAAGGAAATCAACCTAAGATTATCTGGTCGCAGGCCTAAAAATGTTGTTACTCGCCATGGGCAAGTAGACGACCTGCTATTTGCATCCTTGATTTATTGAGCTCTCGCATTGCAAATTAATGATGCATCGTCTATTAAGACAGAATAACTTTTGTTGAAGGACTGTATGCTGTGACAATAGAGTTGTAATGTGTCACTGGTCTCCCATATAGCCAAAGGGTAAAATACAAAGTCATTAAATTACAGGTATCTATTATCGTAGTTGAAATACTCGGGCAGAAAGCTCTTACATAAATCTTGTTTAAGTGTCTTCTACTGGTAAATGTATGTCAACACTGTCCTGTTTTGTAAAAAAATTAGTTGTTTTTTTTCTGCATACACTGGAAGCTATTAGTTGGTTCTTTGCTACTTTTCAGACTTGTTCTTCCTTAATACTATTTTGTCTGGTATGATGTTTATGCCCTGATGTACAAGATATGGCACTTGCATCCATCAAATAGCATTTATCCCAGAATACCTCCTTCCCACATAAACTATATATTGTTTGCATAGACTGCTTATCCTTTTTTTTTTTTTTTTTTACAGACTTCTGATTAGAGATTCTGTCATCAAATACTGCCATCTTACAAGTGGACATGCGAGAGTGTGTGCATGCGTGTGTGTATGTAGACTAGAAACTTAGGAAAATAAATTGATAACAGAATGAGTAAACTGCATAGGGCAAAACAAATTGGTAAAAATACAATATTAGCGCTACTGTATTATTCATCCATTATTTTTATGCAGAGGTGCATCACTGAGTTTGCTGTTGTAAGGTGCATTTTAATATCTAACTCGACAGCTTTCTATTAATATCAGTGAATTTACACAAAATAACAGTAATCACTTTGAAGCAAGAACGTGAACTTGTTTCTTGCCAGTTCATGTGTTTGGCAGTGTTAAATTGCTATAGGAAAGAGCCTGTCCCAGAGGTTCATCCTGTCTTGATTCAGTCCCTGCTTCATTTCCATTGTCGAACCGTGCTCCAGATATTTAGTGTTCCTAATAGTGATTGGTTCCCATTGGATGTTGTTGAACTGGTCACACGTGATAGGAGTTGGATTTCTGCAACACAGAACAATAATGAAAGTTAGTAATCTACAAGTATGGTAGGAATAACTTACATTTATGGTGTATTCACTCATATTAGGGAAAATTATTGTTGTTTCTTCGTTAACTTAGCTGACAGTAAGGTGGAAATAATTTTGTATGTGGTATTTCTCCCCTAAAGTAAAATCTTTGAGCACCAGCTCAATTACATTTTATTGCGCTGTTGCAAGAAAATAAAATGCTTTCAACTCGAGGGCACTGCCAAGTGGGGGGACTGGCCAAGCATGTGGGTAGTGTTTTTTTTTTTGCTTGCTAAATAATTTTAGGCATATGTCAGCTACCTTTTACAATATTGCTTCCAAACAAAAAACACTTTGTGCTCTTTGAAGAGAAGAATCATGCTTCATGAGAGGAAGGAGGAGTAAAAATTAATAAGTTGATGCTAATTTGATATAGATATAAACACGACTTCGCTGTCTGTATCATCGCATTACCCCAGGCGGGGTTTGAACCCCGAAACTACTTGCTTCGAGAACCTACAAGTATGTCCCTAGTTGCGGGGGCACCCACGGACACGTCTGCCAAGATAGTTCACTCTTATGTAAGACGTCACACCATCCCCTCACGTGTGAGTGAGACTAGCCAAGCAGCCGAGTTAAGCGTCTAAGTTCGCACAACCAAGGCAACCCTGCATTACAGAGGCGCATAGTTCGGCCACGGGCCAAGGGATCGCACTACAGAACAAAGCTCCTCTCAGGAGGAGGAGCTCGCCCCCTGCACCCCAGACGAGCCAGAGGACAGGTAGAATATATGGCAGTGCACCGCCGAGGAACGTCAGTTGTTCTCCAGTTGTACTTCTGAGTTCATCTCCAGCAGCTCGCTCCACCACCTCGTGTGCTGGGGCTCTCTGCTGACCCCAACGTCTTCATGACCTACCAGAAGCTCTTCAAGACCTGCACCAGCAACCTCCGGAAGAAGTTTTCGAATCCCTTGAGCAGCCTACCCTTCTGGACAACGGCATTGAGATAGTTAGGGACAGTTGTTATAGCTACCTAACCTCATCTGCTCTTGTTCAGGTTAGACCGCGGTACCCTTCACCTAGTTTACCTAGTTTACTTCTACTTCCGTTCAGTTCCTGATCAGTTAGGAGGTAGTATGGGCTACCGTGTATATTCCTCACAGAATAAACACGTTTTCTCTCAAACCTCCGAGTGCTAATTCTAGGGTGACTGTGATTTTATCCTCTGTAGACGTCAGCCCACCAGGGTAATGTAGGAGACAGAGTCTTTGACAAACCAATTACCAAACCTAGAGTAGGACTGCGGGCTCTCTTAACCGGGCGCACGTACGTCGTAAAACACACACATTTGACGGCCACCCGTACTATGTACGTGGTGCGCAGTAAGGCAGAGCTACAGCCACTAGCAACACGCAATCCAAGGGCTGTCAGTCAACTAGTCCAGCCGATTCACTCCATCCACCACATTGAACTGATGCCGGAAGGAGTGATAGACTGGTTCTGGAGGACTCCACACTTTTGAACATACACCCAACGTCGTTGTCGGACTTCTGGGGTAAACCCACTGCTCCAGCCACCGCGCTGAATTGTTGCTGGTTTGAGTAAACAGGTACGACTGGTCGGCTCGGCTCTACACCTAGCTTGGGAACTTCGTCACCTACTCTCCTCTCTTGAGGCAGATATTTGTACCTACCTGTATGCCGTACATCCAAAGGAGTGATACGAAGTGGCAGGAAAGGAAGGCAGCTGTGGCCTGCAAAGCCAACGGGAGCTGTAACTCAGCCCCAATCTCACTTTGCAACATAACCCCCCGGGAACGATCTCAAGCCGCCCGCCAGCTGGAGAGGCCTCACCTCCCAGCTCTCTCCCACTCCTTATTTCAGCCCCCAATCAAGACCACACCCGATCGTCACAGACTTCCATTAGGAATGGCCCTTTCCACTAGGGATCGCTAATCCCTGATTCCAGTTTTGCCGGACCAGCAGCCATCCCCGATCTGACCACAGCATCGCCAGCCGCAGCACCACCGTCACCCCAGGTCGAGGCACTTGTTCCAGTCAACTCCAGCAGCTGGGTCAGCAGCTGGGTCAGCAGCCACCCTGGGCCACCTCCAGCACAGATAAACCCATGGCTGTGTAGTACGCAGGACTGCTAAGCCCACGTTTGACTTTGTACCGTGCCGTCAAGCCACACACGCTGTATTATATATCAGCCGGGGCCTGGTCAGTCATTAATAAGATCAGGCAGTTGAATCACCCGTGTCTCCGACACGTGAAAACCTTGTCACCCAGAAAGAGTCGTGTAGTACCACACTGCCAGTCATTCATGTATATCCCTGAAAATAATATTGTTACAGTCAACCAAAAAAGTGAGGGTCATTTTTTGTCATCTAATTAATTTGAATTCATTATTGTTGCTTCAGCTGTAGAAATGTTGGTTGGTATTTTTAAGCTGGACTTGTATACTTCATTGCACATTTCTTTAAATACACTTGTACAATTAGGAACATTTTGTTTTGGGGGAGCTAAGAAAATGTGAATTAAACGTAGTTTTGAATTTTTTTTCATGTGGGTTATTGTATATAAGGAACAACCGCATGTTATAAAATATTTTGCTGCCAATTTGTACCAAAAGGATTTTGCCTAAATATATTGGTTTAAATATATTTAACCAGAAAACATTGCAGTACCTTTCTTTACATTTAATGTGTTGTACTATACTGTATTCTGGTTACTTCTAAATTACTGACACAAAAAAGGATGATGACATTTAATACCTTAAATTATAACTTTTGAGCTTGACGTCGGGTGACTGACGACGACGTCACGGTCGGGCAAGGTTTTAGTGTGTCGGCCAGACACACTGGCAATATGACTGGGTTGACTTTATTGACTGCTAACCGGATACCAGTCGGTGTATAAGCTGGGGCGTGTGGCTTGACAGCACGGCACAAAGTCTGGTGTGGGCTTAACTGTCCTCCGCAACACTGGTTTACACACAGCCACTGGTTTACCTGGAGTGGATGTAGTCCGGGGAAGCTCCTGACTCTGCTGCTGTTGCTACTAGTGCCGGCTGGAACTCGTGCCCAGTCCTTGGGTAGAGATGGTGCCGCTGGCGATGCTGGTGAGAGCCTGTGGAGGGCTGCTGGTCCTGCTGGGCTGGGAACCACAGGTTTTATATACCCAGTGGTACGTGGAGTCCCTGGTGGAAGTCGGCAACGACTTGATGTGGCTCGCCGGCAGCCTTATAGGGTGGCTGAAATAGGGAGCGTGGAGTGACTGGGAGGTGATGCCTCTCCAGTTTTCGGGCGGCTTGAGGTCGTTTCCAGGGGGTTAGACTGCAGAGGGCAGTTGGCGCTGTGTTACAGCTCAAGTTGGAATATGAGGGAGTAGCTGCCTTCCTAGCCCGTCACTTTGCACCACTGCTATGGGTGTATGGCATAAAGGAAGGTACTAAGGTCGGCCATGCTAGGGAAGAGCAGGCGATGAGGTTCCCCAGCTATGTGTAAAGCCAGCAGTGGGTTTACCGTGGCTGTCCTGTCCGACAACAATGCGGGTGTGGTCCAAAGGGGGGCAGACCTCCAGAACCACTCTTATCACTCCTGGCGACATTACAGCACAGTGGATAGAGTAAATTAGCTGGACTGGCTGACTAGCCGCCTTGTGGATTGAGTTCCTAGTGGTAGTGGCTCTACCGTATGTGTGTACCAGGTACTTGCCGTACCTGATCCATAGTATGGGAGGCCGTATAATGTGTTTGTTTGAGACGTACGTGCACCCTGTTAAGGGAGCCCCCAGTCTTACTCTAGGTTCGGCAAATGGGTTGTAATGATGCGGTCTCCTTTTCCCTGGTGGGCTGATGTCTACAGGGGATAAAAGTCACTGTCACCCTAGAAATAAGTACTCGGAAGTTAGACAGAAAACATGTTTATTCCCGTGAGGAATAGACACGGTGGCCCGTACCAACTCCAAACTAACAAGAGACTGTAACGGAAGTAGACTACGAGAATACCAGGTGAAGGGGACCTGGCTTTAAACTAGACAAGAGCAGATGCGGCTAGGTAGCTATAATACCAACTAACTCGATGCTGTTATCCAGAAGGGACTCGGGGTGTCACTACCAGAAGGGTAGTGAGTGTTGAAGGGGATGAAGACTTCTTCAGGGGTTGCTGGTGAAGGTCTTGAATATGTCTGGTAAAAAGCTGCGGTCCTACTGGAGGACATCAGTGTCTGCAGAGAGCTCCAGCACACAAGATGGTGGAGCGAGCTGCAGAGAATCAATTGCCTTCTGAGGTGGTGCAGGGACATATATGCACGTGCTCTTGAGGGAGGTGGGGGTAGCTCCTCCCTCTGTAGGCGGAGCCGTACTCTGGTGCCATCTCTCTGGCCGTGGTGGAAGCAGGCGCTCTACTATGCAAGGTTGCGCCGGCTGCGCCAGCTCAGGTGCAGCGCTGGGCCGCTTGACTGGCTTCTATCGCATGTGGAGGTGGCATGGCATCTGATATAAAGGTGAAAACGATTTTGGCTGATGTGTCCGTGGGTGCCCCTTGCCTATGGGCGTGCTCGTAGGCTCTGGTAGCAAGTCGTCGGTGGTTCAAACCCTCCCTAGGGTGACATGATGACACGTGAAGATAAGGTGAAGTCGTGTGTGTCTATATATGTATATATATACACACACACATCACTTTTGTGAGCACGATATTCAAGTAAAAGTTAGACTTGTGAGCAGACACAATACTGAGAAGAGAAATTAGGTTTACTCACCCAGTTTCCATAAAATTTACCCAAAGTTTTGTCAGTCTTTCCACCATTGTAGATTCTGGGTCGCTTTCCTTAAACAACGGGAAAAGAAGAGAAATGTGGAAAAGATATATCAAGTCGTCGTGATGCACAACTCCTGAAAGGCAAAAAAAAAAAAAAAAAGTTTTCAATACTTACACAGTTAGTTTAAAAAAAATTGAGTGTGTGAGGGTTATCAAAGAATATTCACTCTAAAAATTAATAATTTGCAGTATGTTTCTTGTAATTTTTTATTACTGGTCTATGTTAATAATTCACAGCAATCAGCAGGAGAATATTACTTGGTGATGTAGCGATTATGTATTCCTGTTTCCCCCCCCCCATTATAGTATTCAATTTTTCTCCATATTCATCTTACTACACCCTCACTGGCATTAAAGAAAGACCTCTACTGTTAAGTGCAGCCAAAATTTCTCTCAACTGGTGCTTTTTTTTTTTTTGCTGGTTGCGCCTTTTACATTAGTTGCTCTGTGTGTATGCATGCATCCATGCTGAAAGCATAGTGTGTTTTCACCTATTGATATATTTATCTGAGTGAGAAAAGGTGGTGATTGATACTTTGCGTACTGATCGAATGTTTGCTTGTGTTGGTACTACGATGGTAAATTTTAATTTAACACCAAAGAAATATTGATTTTATGTTGGAACATGTAGTTTCTTTATATGGGTAAGGTGTGCTTCGTTACATTAGTCTATTATTTGGGGATTTGTAAACAAGTATAAGGAAATTATCTGCTAATTGGTTCATGGTTGATTGGTCTTCTACTTATTCTGTCTCGTGGATTTGAACAAGCTACTCTGTTAAATTCCTAGATAACATGTTATGTTATTGTTATACAGTACTATTATTTACTCTTGAAACCAAATCATTTTCACTTACCACTAACATGAACATGACTCTTTTAACAAGATGCAAAGATATAGTACAAGAACTATATGAAGCGATAGAACTCTGTGGAAATTGTGCAATATAGGTGAAGTGGTGGCTTTCTGGTGCATGAGTTTATAAAGGTGGATTCACACATTTGCAGATTACTCAATAACAAATAGTGCAGACAGTACCAGCAGCCAATCAGAGAGCTTCTTGTCACTACTGTGTTATCCTTACTGTCTTGCTGATCTTAAATTTTTCTGTGTAGGCAACACAGATATTACTCACTATTAAATGTAGGTATCCAAGGTGACCGACCAAAAGAGCTACCTGAGATGTTGTGTTTAGGTTAAGGCATGTAGATAATTTGAGGCAAAATTCTGCGTTGGTTTGATTCATCAGGAAAACTACAGACAGAACTATAAACAAAATAAAAAAAGCTTTCACAGAAAATGTTAAAATCCTTATGCAAATAGCTTCTAAGAAATGAAAACTCAGTTCCCAGCAATTGATGGGGAAAACCCATATAAAGCTTGGAATTAGGGGTACAAAAGTAATGTAGGTCTTGTAATGTGTGAATCCCCTGCCACTGAAATCCGCTCTGCCTGGTCAGTGCGATTTGTGAAAGTGAATCCTCCTGAATGTTTGCGATTCCGTTAAGAGTATAGTATTAGGCATCCACCCATATACTTGGATGGAAAATAATGAGTTTCCATTTTCTCTGCATGTCCAAAACATTTGCTCATGATTTGCACCGCAGCTAAATATGTTCATAATGCTATGGTATAACTCTGTCAGAAGTAGTGTAACCAGTTTTCAAAGGACTTAATTTACAGTACGTAAAACAGTTAATGTTGAAATTTTAAGTAATATGGCTGTCGTATAGAAACAGTATTTCAGGTACAAGATTGTTCAGATGTTCTAATGATAAAGCAGCACAGTTTAAGAAGAAGTACTAGGGTTGCAGGCAGTCGAGCATGACACAATCAACATAAAACCATGGACTCGCAATAAATATTTGCATGTTAGCAGTAGACTATTCCGTTAACTGTACACAAGCCAGAGACCCAGATAGTCCAGAGGTTATGTACCCACACTGTACGTAACATCATATATAAATCGCAAGAAGGACATGACAAAAAAAGTTGCAGCTGCAGCTAGGTACAAGCTAAGGAAACTTCGGCAAGGTGAGAACGTAATAGACGAGGACTAAAGTAACAGAATTTAGTTCTTGTTCTCTAACTGAAAGTGGTGTAGGCCAACTGATATGTAGATGCTAAGTTATCGGCTGTAATGAAAAGTGCAATATAAATACACTGTGAAACCCTCTTACAAAGTTTCTGGTGTATGTGTGTACAGGGTTAGGTAATTTGTTGGGGGGGNACAAAGATGATCCACTTTTATGAGATTCAAAGTAAGAGTATATTTAAACATATTCATCACAAATAGTCTACACCAAGTACATTTAACCTATTTTTAATTTGATGGTAATTTCAAACATGCAGACTATCTAGTGAAAATATAAAATTGGCGAGATTTTATTTTTATTTTCCGAACAGCATGATGCATTGGGGGGATGCAGCTGCATCCCCTGCACCCTCCCTGCGCATGCCTATGCACTTAATAAGTTTCCTGCATAAAAAGTTTTCCTGGTTAAAAAGCATGATTTTTTTTTTCAGTCCTTTCGGAAATGTCTTTAACAGGATTTTACTGAATGTTTTATTTGTGTATACAAACTACAATAGTTTATTCCAAGGGAGTCAAATTTATATTTCTACCAACCACAAACTTTGATTTGAATGAACATTTCATCAACGCTCTCACCCTTTGAATACAAGTTTTCGTTAACACACTTTGGTTTTTTTCCCATTGTTGTACTATGGTTGTCTTGGAAGAGTCTCTCACAATTGATGAAGAAACAGTGCAACAATATGCTTGCAATGCTTCAACTGGCCTGCTTTGCATTCACAGTCGCATGTCATAAAGTTTCTGTTTGTGTCAATCTGCCATTAAGTAAACAAGTAAATATCCGTATAATTGATGGTTCCACTGGATATTTATGAAGATGGGAGAGAAAACTAATAATTCTCTCCTGGCGCCCTGAATGAAGCTGAATGGCCCCTCACACTAGTTTGTAGGTTATTACGAAATATGATGAAAAAGAAGTGAAGTTCGTGGTGCTGCTGGTGTGAGTTACGTTCGCGACTCGTGCATCCTGTACTCGTCTAGCGTCCATCATCTTCTGCTCTGTTCTGTTACCGAAATGTTAACTGGCTGTGACTGGTAACTGGGCTGGCACTGGCCTACACTAAGTATGTTCTGAAAGCCTTATTGCATGACCGACAACTGCCCAATTGAGGCGTCGCGTGATGCGGTCATACCTAAAAATAGCACAAACACCCCTGGCAACAAGGGCGTGTATCTCACCACGTCGCCACAGCGTGACCTTTGTCATCCTACCTATGTTGCACCATATTACAACAGCCAACTACTTTTCCATAGCTTCTTTATAAAAGAAAAATGTGTTTCATCATCTTACGATAGTCGTTGCTACTGTCAAAAGACTTGAAATGAAATGATAAATTCTGAAATGGAAAATTTATCAAATAAATACAAACTGCTACTATCTCGAAGTTTCCCAATACTAAATAATGCTATTAATCCCACAAAAGTACAGAAAAATAAAATATTTCCCACACATATCTATCACTATTACTTGCAACCTTACAAACTGCACTGGGTACAGTGCGCCCTGAAAACTAGAAAGTGCAAATCACATTATTGCCCAACGCGAGTGCTTCTTTGTTGGCCAAATTTGCACTCAAACTGTCTCACTCACCCTGGAGACGGTGCTGCAAAAAATTGCACCAGTTGCGAGTTCCGGCAATTGGAAGAGACAGAACTCTGCCTGTGTGCACTGAATGCAGTCCTGTGCTGTAATTGGGAAATGCTTTAAATAAATTCATAGCAACTGCAGTGCTCATAATTGATAACATTCCTGTTTGCTCGGAAGTTTACTTACCGTATGGCGTGGATGTACCTTCCAGATATACGAAGCTGTACCGTCCAGGATATGTGAACTTGTAGTAATAAACTGGCTTATCGCTTCTAGCAGGAAGTACCTTTGACGATACGTGCACTCCGTAACCAACCAAGGCATCGGAATAAATCTGTAAATATACAACAATATTTGTATTACGAGCACAGAAATATTGAAGTTTCATTTTATGATTTCTCAGAGTAAAAAAATTAGTAATTTCTTTTTGATGAGACACAAAAGTTCAAAGCTGTATGCAGCACTTTCATCACTGTGCTTCACCAACAAATGCACTGCAAAATCTAACTTTTCTAATACATTTATATCATTTTTAAATTATGTATTGTTATCTTAAGAGTGATAGATTATGTGAGTGGAGGCTTTACTCCATAAAGGATAAATAAAACCAACTGATTTTATGAAACTTCAGTTTCAAACAAACAAGAATATTAGATTTTTTATAGTATAATTTAGCAGGCATGCATGAAGGGGGAAATTATGTTTCATATTTCTTTTTTATTATGATTGACGTGTAAATCCATAAGCTTAATAATATATGCACCTCTCATTGGTCCATATGTAACTATGAGATTACACAAAATATGAAACTATGGTTCCGTTGGTCATAATTGTTACCTGTTTTTTTTTAAATTTATGTTTTAAACGTTAGACCATGGAAGGAGCATAAATGTCTCATGAAACTTGTGACTGAGGCTACAGGTTAGGCTAAATTGGTTTTATGTAAATTCTGTGGGATTTCTCTCTAATTGTTTAGGGACTGAGTGTTGGAGAACACTGTTATGGGCCATACCATCTCTAAAAACTTGCTAACAGTAGGCAGAATTCTGTGTGGATTATTGGTTTAGTGGAGCTATGGTTGGTGGTGTAGTAAACTGATGGGAACATCAAATTTCTCTACTTCGGCCACAAGGCAAACGACCTCTTTTATCACCTCATTTGATGGCACGTGAGGTGACCTGAGTCTGCAAGGAAGGCTGCATTCTGGCTAACCAACATTAACACTTTCAAATGTTGTCTGTTGATGAAGGAAACTAATGATTTTGTCTTAAAAAACGTGGCTGTATTTTCTCTGGGAGTTGGGTATATTTGCAAGGAAATAATTGTTAAGTAACACTGCTTTTCAATGGGAATAACACTGTCAACTTCAGGTTTTACAAATAAAGTGATATTTCTCAAATTATGTACCGTCATCGGGGGTTACTTAAGCCGCCGAAGTAACGTAAGCTATTTTGTTAGGGAAATTTTGAATGCTGATATTGGCAACACTGTTTTGAGATTGTATGTGTTCGTGCCACATGGTTGATATTTTTATGAAGTTTTTCACTGTATATTTTAATAATTTGTATGTTCTAAAGGTAAGTTTATATACGTATATTTCTATGAAGGTTAACTTTATCATTTATTTATATCTTACATAAATTTAGTCACCAATGTTATATTTTTAAGTTGAATTTAATATAAATATTCTCCAACATAACCTTAAAAAATAATTTTATTGTTGTCCCACTACGTAGTTTCTATTTCCATTGTGTTTTTTTAAATTTAAGCTTAAATTCACAGCTGTTTCATGTGTGGGGTAACAAAGGCCACCAAGAACTAGTGGCTTTTGTTACCCGTACTCGTTTGTCATATCGTACTATATGACATTATAAATATTTAACAAGTCTTTTTTTTCTTTTTTGCTAGAAAAGATGCCTCGAAAGTACCAAAGACCTATTGGAGCTCGAAAATATCAAAATTACACAGAAGATCACTTAAAAAAAGCAGTTGAAGAGGTTAAAAAAGTCTTATCGTTACGAAAATTGTTCATGGGCAACACGTCCTCGATCATGGAAACTGGGACAGAAAGGGTTCATTTATATTGACTGTGCAATTAACGTTATTTATAGTCAGTGTTAACGGAGATATAAAGCGTTTGTAATATCTGATCTATTCAGGAAACAACCAGACATGTTATGGAGTGATATTTCAAATGTTTTATTTAGAAAAGGGAGATGATACAGACTATAAAGTCAATTCACGTTTACTTCCAACTTTTCGCGCTGTGTTGTATAAATTAAACACTAGAATTGTCAAATTTTTACTGTTACCATCAATAAAAGTCTTGAACACTATTTTTATGTTTATTTGAGCCCTATGTATGGCTTTTGTTAACCCATCAATAACCATCTTAAGCCGAACATTGGTTTCTTACCAATGACCTAAGTTACCCCCTCTACTGGAGTAACTTAGGCCACCATGTTTTAATTTTTTTAAATTTTAACCTGCATATTTTCGAAAACTTTCCTGTATACAAACACAAAAAGTAACTACATACCCAAGTTTTAAGCTAATTAGTTAATCTCTAAAGTAAATAGTCTTGGATTGGCGGATGTTTGAAATTGAAAAATGGCTTAAGTAACTCCCGATGACGGTATGTCTATAAAGATGACATGAAAAAATTAAGCAATTCTCATGTAGAAACCTGGCATTTTTTGTAGCAAGAAAATAACAGCTATTTTTGACAACAAATGACACCTACTTTTTCAGGTCTCTACGTCTTGTTCAGGCACACTGGGGTGACCTGTGGACCTCCCATTACATACACAACCAGTCTCTTGAAACTGCTCATGCCACTGTCGGATTCTTTGCACAGTAGGAGGTGCAGTGCCATACTGTGTATGAAGCAAAACAATTTTTGTTGCTGTATCATTGCCATCCCGACGCATACTGAGCGAGCATGCTAGCAGCACCAGCTGTGGCGCTACCAGGGCGACACCTACTGGCAACAAAATGAATTGGCGATGTGCAACGTGCGTCAAGGGTAACTTTACGTTTCAATGTGTATTTTACACTTTGCCACGGGGTCCTATTTGCATTCATGTAAAAATTTAACCGTGTGAAATCAGATGATTCTTTTTAGTCACATGCTGTATTGCTTCCACTTAAATAATAATAAATTAATTTACTTTTGTATTCTGTTTGCAATCTCTGCTATTTTGGCCCCCCTCTAAATGAAGAGTACTTAAAATTCCTTTCCTGATGGAATGAGACAGCAGAGAATTCATTTTAAATTGACTTAGGATCATGTTGAAACAGAGGTAAACAATGTACGATACCTTTGAGCACAGTAAGACACTTTGATGTTATGTTTAATTGCTAGCGGAGCGGTCAGTACTGCCAGTGACGTGATTCTGAGGTGAAGTTCCTTTTTGTACGTGCTGCAGTGTACTTGTCCTCTATTCGAGAGAGCATAGATCACTTAGTAACCTGCCCTACATACAGGACTGTGGGGCCTAAAAGTTATAAAAAAGTCTGTAATATTTTATATTCGTTAACGGGGAGATGTGTATGAATATCACATTTTCTGAAACATTGTGTTGTTCAAATGGCATAGTATAATTACATTTATCTACTGCAGAGTTCTTTAGAGGTAACTTAGGTTAGTTTCAAGGGATAAGTATAGATGATTATTAGATAATTATATTTTAAAGTGAGTATGTTATTTGCATAGGTGTTACCACAGGGTGGTCTGGGCACCCATTAGGTATGACAGGTGTTCAAAAATACTCTAAAATTCCCCGTTATGCAAGCACTGGATCAGTGTTAATTTTATTCCACCAGAGAGAGATAAATTCCAATGCTTTTAAAGGAGCCATCCCCAATAAATATATATTTTGACCTTGAAGACATACATGTTAAATTAAGGGATATGCACATGGGTTTTAGCAATGGGACCACCTACTATTGCGTAACTCCAGCCACGCTTATGGTTTTATGATATCCAGCAAGAATCACTTTTCTATTTTCTGGAATTAATGCATTACAATTTAGGCGTATGGAGGTTAAATAAATGGATTTTGGATTCATGCTGACAAATCATACTACAAAAATACCACTGGTCTACTGAACAGTTTTGACAGCCTAGTACTTAGCAGTATACTACTCTATGCTACACTTTGATTGGATTTTATTATTGCTTACCAAACCGAGTCCATTGTATGTTGTATTTACAAGATCCCTATTGTTTAGGTAGAACCGTCTCAGCTCGTTTGTGATGTATATTGAACGTTCTGTGTCCCTTTCGTACAGAAAGGAGATGGGGTATACTCGCTCGTAGTCATTGTTTATTTCTTGTGTCCAAGAGGTGTTGGCTAGAACCTCTACAAAGAAAAAATTTTAATTTGTTAGCTCATAAATGCAGAAATGTGGTAAGGGTACATTTGTCAAACATACATCACGTTAATCTAACAATTTGGTGTTCACCTGGGGCTGTCTTTCAACTGGTCCAGAAGAGTGCTCTCTCATGCTCTTGCGATCACGTTATTATGGTGTCAGAGAGAATGTTCTCTGGTCGTCTCAATTCATCTGAGAGAGCGCGATGTTGTGTACTCGCTGGAGCACTCTCGCACACTCTGACTACGCGCCATATTTGTTTACACTGTTTCCGTTAGAATGAGGTTATATAGCTTTGTAGGCTAAAACCGTAACACATTTTAACGGTAAGTAAATAATTTCAACTGAATTAATTAACATACTAATTTATGTTACATGTATTAATAAAAATATAAATGATAATTTCTTATGAAAGTTTCTTATTTTTTTGTCACTTTTCTGCAACATGATGATATGAAAGAAAAAGAATAGTATTTTATGCGATTCCAACTATTCCGGTAGTGCTGTAATTATTTGTGAATTTTTTTTAACATATATAAATTACTTCCAATAGAGATGGATGTGATTTTAGCTTAGCAGAATTTTGGTCCTTTTTGGCATCAGCTGCCTGCATGAAGTTAGAGAGTAACGGAAGAGTGGTTGTCTCAATTTCACAGAACGAGAGTGTGAGAGAGCATGAAGCAGTGCGTTTGCCAGGTTGTGCGAAAGAGAATTTTCTCGAAAGTCAAAAGAGTTTTCTTTAAATTGAGAGACAGCTTGAAATTTGAGGAAATTTATTTTACCTTCAATTTCATAGTATAGGTGTAGAAAACATGAGTTACATTTTAATTGGAACTTTACATATGAAATATCTTTATAGGTACACCACTGTTGTTTGCTGAAATAAGTAAAAGCAAACACAAAACAGTCTAAAAATCTAATTTGCATGATTTTAACTGACTAAATACATTTCCTTCCCCATGTTAAAAACTAATATTTGGTATATGGCTGTGCACACAATAGACAACAAAATTATAATATTTTAATTTTAGGATATGGTTTGTACTGTCAGTTTTATAACTATTCAATTACAGTCTAGCTAGCAGCTTAGGAAAGTAAAAAATTTAGGATTTTTTCCCATGATATTAAATACATACCAATATTATTGAAGAATAAACAGTTTGTATGGTTCGTTGAGACATGCGAGATGATTAAAAGTTAAGTAACATTTTAAATAATACATTTTGTGTAGGGAGACCAAGGGTTAGGAGACACCTACCCAGTGACGGGCTTTCAAGCTGGGACCCGTTGAATACCCGTCGTACCCGGGCATGAAATGAGACCCTAGGATGGAGCAGCGCTGGAATGCAAGGGCGGGGGAAACAGGAGCACCCCGAGAAAATCCGCGGGCAAGCAGCATCGTCCAGCAAGATTCCCACATGTGAAAACCTGGGAATGAACCTGCTGGGGATCGAACCTGGATCAACATGGTGGGAGGCGAGCACCCTTGCCACTACACCACTGCTGTCCCATAGTAACATGTAGATATAATGAGACTCCAAAAACCTTTACATAAAGGTGACAAGTTGCAGTACATATACAACTCTTTGAGTCAAATTTAAATCACAGTATTTTCTTCTGCATATATGTAGACAAAGGTAATAAAACCCCTTTCATCCCCTAATATTTCAAAACAATTAAGTAATTATAGTTTGTTCTTGTAGCACGCCTTTGGGGACTAGTTCTGTGTATCTCGACTATCACAATCCTGTGCACGTTGATAGATATGGTAATCGGTTCCAGATAAATGTTTCATAACAGGGACCTCTTTAGTGTAGTAGTCAGATTACTTGCTTCTCAACTCCGTGAACTGGGCTCAATTCCCAGTGAGTCAAACTTGGATTTTTTTTGGTTGGTAAATGGGTTTTCGTCGAGTGATCTAGATTTTACTGTACATTGCGCATTACAACTCCATACTCCACCTCACTCTGCCGCAGTGGTTTGTCGTATTGATGATATTCTTTCCCAGGGGTCAGACCACTTTCCCCCCACCTTGGCAAACTGGGTTCAGTATCAGGCAGGGTCGCACCTGGAATTCCGCACGTGTGAATCATGCCTGACGATGTCGCTGGTCAAGTGGTTTTCTCAGGGATATCCAGTTTCCCCTGTCCTTGCATTCCTGCACTGCTCCATACTCACCTTGCTTCACTCTCATTGTCTCGCATGACCTCTATGTTATAAGCCACCCAAATCTCTTCACGCCACCCTATCTGCTTTTAAGACCTCAACTGTTAAAGGGGGCCGCAGTGGTGTGGTAGTCAGACTACTTGCCTCCCACCATGCACAATTAGAGTTCAATTCCTGGAGGAGGCACCTGCATTTTTGCACTTGGGAGATGTGGTGGACATTGTAGTTGGCCAGTTGGTTTTATCATGGCACTCTGGTTTCACCTGCACGTGCATTCTGCTGCTGCTCCATCTTCACCTCGTATCTCCACAGCGCTTAAGATCTCAATGTTAAGTGCCAACCAAACCTCTAAACTCAACTCAACCCAGCTGTTAAGCACTGTCTAAATCACCCTCTTTCTCTGGCAGTCATTAGTTAGAACTGAAAAGAACTCACGCAAAGACTTCCAGCCAAGCTCATCCTTAGTTACGCCAGTGATGACTGGCACTTTAGAGAAGTTGCCAGCAAGGAACAGTGGCAGAGGGTCATCAGTCAGGAACCTTTCGCCAGAAGTTGCTGTCTCCACCACAGGAGAAAACACGAGTATGGGGTCCCAGGCGAACTCCTGTTATGAAACATGCCGAATGAGCAGATACACAATGTTATTACTGAGCTGAAATAAAGTTCCCATTACAGTGATTTTAAAAATTAACAAAAACTTTTGAAAATAATTTTTTTTATTAGTTTACTCTTGAGTTATACATATACTGTACAAGATATAAATTATAAGTACAAGTATGAATGTTGATTCATACACGCTCAGGCCTAGATGTGACTCCTTTGAGAACAACACAAGTGATTAATGTATTGCAGGTGAAGGCCGCAACAACTTGGCAGTGCAATGGTGCCAAGTTTGAATAGTTTAAAAACTGGAACAGCAAAAAAATTGGTTTTCGAGAAATCAATGCAACAGAGTGGAAGTGCTTATAATGAAAGTTTAAATCAGCAGTATTTGTCAGAAATCTTTGTGGTAGAAAGAGACTGAAGATGGTCCGCCATATTGACAAGTTAATGATGCAGCAAAGTAGAAGCTGTATGGAGAAATTGATAAGAAAGAAAAAAATATTACACGTGAAATTTGGCAAAGCTTGTATTGTATTTCATGAGAAATGTGAAAGGTTCTGGAATGCATGATTTATTAACAGACGTCGTTAAAACCACTGAGGACAACATTACCAGTGCACAATGCAAGCTGATTTTCAGATTTATTACGCTGGATTGCGTACTAGCTTTCTTACCTTATTATTCACAGTTTTAAATGAGTTGATGAAGAAACCAAAAAGAATGCTTTCATCTTGATTATATGTTCGCGAGGTTAAAACTCATTCAAATGGCTTTAAAATACAACAAAAACAAATAATGTCAACCCCTGGGGTTTTTTATTACTGTTGGGAAGCCTACTAATACTTAAAACATAATCTAGGTAATAATAAATTAACACAAGTTATTTTTCAAATACCACTTTATCAACCTTATTAAAAAATTGCAGCTTATATGTGAACTTGTAATGTAGTGGTAGTCTTGGCTGGATAACCTGAGTGTTAATTTGACTGTGAGTTCAGAACTCCATCGGACATACTTTTATGTTACTCTTGAGTATGAACTACAACTCTACATTAAGATTTAACTGTATAATGAAAAATATTCATGTGACTTCATATTATTATTTTAATCATTTAAAATACTGTTGTAACAGCTAACAGTAACAAAGCAATATGTATCTACAAGTGGGGTTCATATTTAGTATGACTCATATGTTCATCTGTGCACCTGCTGAATGTGTCAAATGCTGTCGTGCAATAGGATTCTTCCATGCCAGCTCACATACTGGCTGGTATACCAGCTTGTGTAGAAGGCCTTATAGAAGCTTGACGCGCCACCAGCGCTGTCATACACATATATAAAGCCTCAGTCTCTGGTGTTTCTCTGGTGTACCTTGGCGCCGACCGCCGCCGCTCTTTCCGCTTCTGTACCGTTCATATTCACAAGCAAGTCAACTCCTTGCTGCCTGAGAGGCCGGCAATCCGCACGTCGCTGCGCTCCAGTCTAAGTGGGTGGACTCACTCCCTCGCTTGCCTTGCCCTATACGGCAGGCACCGAACGTACATACTCGCTGCGCACTAGGGGAGGCTTTTTCCCACATATGCGGTCAGCTCCAGCCACCCCCCACTTGGCCATATCTAGTGTGTAAGTTCACTGGCAGTTCGCGAGAAGTTCTGACTGGAGTATTATTACCTGCAACTCTCGCTATCTCGCCACGCTTGCTGTACCGCTTGCCTTCAGCAGTAACAGTTTAACCTTGCAGTAATATGTTACTATTGTCAGGACTTGTGTTGTTTTCAAAACATCAGGCAGAAGCTATTGTACCAGAGACTTCTCCTTTCGCTTCGAGTTTGGCCAAGGGCCTTGTCCGCGCTGGGCTTTGTTGTACCAGGGTCACTCTCGCCCTCTGTTCTACCATTATCTTGTTGTCGCCCTGCGGTAAACAGTTTGGCAAACTTAGTCCCTCGTCCATCAGACGTTAACGGGCACATGTTGGAGATATATGTATTTGCAACTTCCTACTGACGGAATAAAACGTACATCTACCAAGTAACCTCTTTTTGGTCCAATCTTTCACTTTCACCTCCCTTACCCGCTTTGATTTTGTGTGCATATCCAATCATCTACTTCTAGGTGCACGCACCACCACCGCGATAGAGTATCGAACCAAAAGTTCCCACTGAAGGGTGCTCCCACCTCTTGTCAAAGTTTGGTTAGTAGCTGATTGCTGGTCGTAGTGCGCCCTCCTGGCGCCACTCGGGCAGGGGGAGAGAGAACCTTTCCCTGAGGTTCCTGAGGCTTGGGGAGAACAAACACGTTGCGACATACTGACTCTCTGGCTACTAGCTGGTAACGCCGCTTACTTGAGTGCCTTGGAGTCTTTAGATGGGGAACGCTGTGAACCCAGAGGGGCAGTTGAGGTCTCACCAAGGGGAATCAGGGGGCCCTCTCTACAAACCGTTATAAGGCCGAGCACCGTCCCTTGTGGAACGCACACTCCTGCGTCGAACAAGCGATAATACTCCGGTAGGGGTCTACCCTAAGGCACCGGCCCCAGGAAGAGTAGTCTCCTTCCTGGACGGACCACACCAGATCTGTCCTCCCCGCGCTGCTACATAAATTTTAACAATAATTATGGTTGTGCCTGCGCCTCCAGGACACCCACTAAATCCTCTAAATAGTAACGCCCTATTTTCTTCTTTTGTATTATCCTCTGAGACTTAATGTAACATCACTGTAAGTGCCTGGCTTCAGGATCCCGAAAGTAATGAGGTAATAAATTTTGTTAAGGATACCCTGTTTCCCTGGTCCCTAGGGGGATACTGGGGTCTGTTCACTTTCATTGTCACCATGTTGAGAGATGATAAGGCGTCAAGCTTGTACAGGTTGTCTATATAGTCGCTATCTATTTTTGTTATATCATAACCGATTAAGTTTGTGTAACAGGTGGTGATCAAAAATGAGCATTTCATGGTTGTGACCCTTCGTATTCAAGGACTGAAGTGTAATATCATCAGGGAGAGATCTCAAAGACATTTCAACTAACCATGACCTACAGATGAAGCTATTCGTGAGTTGTTCCAGAAGTTTAACACAACAGGGTCGGTTCTTGATGCGAAAAGAAGTGGGGGACCCACCACACTAGACCAAAGTGTTGACTTGACGCGCAAACAGTTCGAAACGGAACCATACATTTCACTTTGTAGATCATCCACGAGACTACGAATTCCCAGAGTGACCATCCATCAGATCTTGAAGACGAGATTAGGGAAGAAAGCATATCACATTTAAATCCTACATGACCTTCATGAAGAGGATTACCTAACACTAGCAGCAATGAGTGCAGATTTAATTACACTAATTGAAAACGAAGGATTGATGGAACACATCATCTTTATTGATGAAACAACGTTCCACACTTGTGGTAAGGTCAATCAACACAACTGTCGCATCTGGGTCACTGAAAAACCACGAAAATTTGTGTCATGGCAAAGGGATTCGCCTAAGGTCAATGTATGGCTTGGAATGACGAAGACAAAGGTGTATGGCCCTTTCTTCTTTTTGGAAAAAACAATAACAGGGTCTGTGTATTGTGACATGCTCAAACACTTTCTAGAGCCACAGCTGGTTCAAGATGGTATCATTCATGATGATGTGTTTCAGTACGATGGAACACCATGACACTATGCAGTCATTGTCCAGTACTACCTCAATAACTGGTTTCTAGACCGCTGGATTGGGCGGGGTGGTAACAGACCCTGGGCACCAAGATAGCTTGGTTTAACTCCACTGGATTTCTTTGCCTGGGGGTTTGTAAAATCCCAAGTGTATCAAACGAAAGTAGACAATTTGCAGGTATTTAGGTATTGTATTCGGCAAGCAGTTGCACAGATTTTACACCATGGATTTTGCAGAGGTGCCGATGATGCACATGCAGAATCCACTTACATGAGTCATACTCTTGGATCCAACTATGTGATGGTGTAACTGCTTTCAGAGTAAATTAAACAATCACATTTATGATGCATGCTATTATTTTGTTGCGTTTACCTACCCAATTCAAAAATAGTGACTTATAGACATCCTGGATAAGTACGGCAACAGGTGTCATGTAATCAGCTTTACGTATGATGAGGTAAAGAGATGCAATACAAAAGGTAGTGCCGCCACTAAGAGTGAAAGTAGAAAAATGGGAAAGGAAGGATCAAGAGACATTGTTGCCTTAGTTTTTAGCTAAAGAAGGCTTTCGAGGAAGTTTTTTGGGAGTAGTTTATCCAAGAATGGTGACAATTAAGTATGAAATACAATGACAGAAAGATTGTGTGAAGGTTGTACCGAGATTAAGCGATTGTGGTGTAGTGTGAAGAACACACAGAACCCACGTCAAGAAGCAAGGTTGTTTGCTTGTGCCAAATGTGTTGTGTTGGTAATTAGAAAGACTAGAATATGGGAGGGGAAGACAGAATAAAATTTTGTGGTAGAATTAAAGTTCGTACTTCTGAAATTTATTTTGCATGCATGATATTGTGTTCAGGGAGAGGGTCATGAACAATAGATGGGTGTTCTGTGTGTATGAATTTGACTTAGTGATCGAGAATTAACTCTTGCTCTGCAACAAGTAGAATTTTACAATATATGCTCAACATAATTTCAACATACCAGTGTTACTATGCACGTACACATTTTCTACAAGAAATATCCATAATAAAAAAAATTATATGGCTTTTAGATTATTCTGCAAGACATAACTATGTGCATCATTGCATTTGATCTTCCATGTACAAATGCCCTTGCAATATACTATAGTGTTTTATTGAACAGTGACAGTATAGCGTGGCATGTCATTAGCATCTTTTCTCAGGATTGTTTTGTTTACATGAGGTACTTGAACCAACAGTGTTGGTGTATAAATTCAGTTCATTAAAGAAGAATTTACAAACCCACATTAATACTCCCCTATCCCTTATCACCTCTCCAAGGTCACATTTGTTTGGGTCTGTAAAATGGAACTCGGATTCAATCAATCTGTTTCTGAAATGGCTTTGGATAGAGAAGTATTTTATGTATTTTGTGTGTATCACAGTTCAAACTCATAATCGCGCAAACTCTGTATTTCACGAGCATAATATTTACCCGATAGATGCCCAGAGCCGAGGCCAAGTCCTGAGCATTTTGTTGCTGCAGACAGTGCCGCATACTCTCAGATGAGTTGGTAGAGCAGTTGAAGTATTGTGCCAGCTTCATGGCGACAGGAAGGGGGTCGACATGCTGCTGTGAATAGGTCAGTGCCGAGGCACTCATCACAATGGCCCGATGAAACAAGTCTGCAGGATGGACAAGTGTCTCAATTAGCTTTCACACAGTACATATCACATCTTCAAGATACTGGAAAATATAGAATTTCAAACTTTTCTGATGTAGCATTTGTACAGTTTGTTTTCAGAATATTAGCATACTTAGCAGGACCGCGGTGGCTGAGCGGTTGGCCTACTCGCCTTTCACCAAGACGAACCGGGGTAAATCCCCAGCCGGGTCACTCCCGGATTTTTACATGTGGGAATCGTGCAGACGATACCGCTGGTCGGCGGGTTTTCTCGGGGATCTCCCGTTTCCTCCGCCCCTTCATTCCAGCGCCGCTCCATACTCACCTCAATCATCCTCATCGACTCTCAATACCTCGCTGTCAAGAGCCGTCCAAATCTCTTCGCCTCACTCTTCAGTCATTAGCATACTTATTCATATGTGCAATTAATAGGCAATAATTACAGGTGAATAGACATAACACGCACAAACTCTCTACTGTGAGGTTTTACCTTGAGACATAGGGGAAACCATATGTAGCATGACACTGGCGGCGCCCGCACTGTAGCCAGTTATGGTGACGCTGTTTGGGTCGCCGCCAAAAGCTGCAATATTCTGGCGTACCCACCGCAGCACTGCCACTTGGTCTTTCATTCCATAGTTCCCAGGCAGGACACTGTCTCCCGTTGACAGGAACCCTTAAATAATATGTTTCATTGTTTCACATCAAAACAAAATCTTTCATGCAGCAAATGATGCCGCAGCAGCCAAGAACACTGTTATTTGCCAAGTATTTTTACCCTGCTTTCTTAATTGGATAGAGTGTTTTGGGAGGACGGTATCTGGAAATAATTAAGATTCAAGAAATATACAGTATGAATTTGTAAAACAACTTCTTTTCATTAAATTAGCCAAAGCAAATGGAGTTAAAAGAAACTAAAAATTGAAATTTCTGTGCAGTTTTTATCAGAAATTTTATGGAAGTAAGTAAACTGTGACATATCATCCTGTTATGAAGGTTACAATAAGTCACTTCTGGTTTCTGTGTATTGTTACAACTCGTAACTGTGTAAGACTTACATTAAGTAACGGTACATAATGACAAATTTGTTGTACTGACATTTTCTTTGAGGTGTAGTTTACATGATTAAAAAATTAACTACCCAGTTTTAGTATAAATCGTACTTCTTGAAAGAAAAAAAACAGCAACTCAAAGAAACCATTTGTGAATTATATATGTTACTCTGAGGAAAAAATAAAAATATTTCACCTGCAATGTAGGAGAACTGTTTTGTAAAACCGTAGGTTATTTTAACCATTTTGTAATAATACTGCAGTTGTGTGAGGGACCTGAAGCAATGTAGGGCTGTACAATGATAAATTACACATTGCAAGAGTGCTCTTGTTACTAATATTTATTATTATATATATTCTATAAAATATAGTGTGTAGAATCGGTTTGACTACAAAAATTATAAACCGGAAGTAATTTTATGATTTAGGATCAGTCATTCCAACTTATTGTAACAGATGTAATTTTCTCACCTAAAGCTCCAAGTCGGTAGTTGCAAGTGACGAGAACAACTTCGTGGTCCAGGAGATACTGGGGGCCAAACACAGAGCTGTGTCCTGTGAATCCATAGTAAGCTCCCGGATGGAAGAACACCATAACAGATCTCCTGGGGTGAAAACCTCCGTCTGGAATCTTATTTCAAAAAAAGTTCAGTAATGCTGTTGTTTGAAAATAAACCAATTAAGAAGCCATTCCAACATCCCAAGGGCATTATGCAACATGCAATAACCTTATTCACTTCAAGGATGATTTTGTTATGGTTCTAGCAATGAAAGTGATACAACGTTGAAAATTATTAGAGATGCTGTCATTCTGGTTTGAAATATGGCAAAAATGGTGGTTTAAGCACAAACTTGAATATGTTCATTCATAAAATATGTTTTAAAAACATCCTTTGTGTCTAATTTTTAAATAAGCATTGAAAACAAGAGCAAATTACGTTTAATGTAATACAAAGACAATTCCTAACTTGGAATGGCTTTTATTGCTAGAGCCATAACAAAATTATACTCAAAGTAAAAGGGGTTATTGACAGTTGCAATGTCTGTGGAATGTTGGAATTGCCTCTTAAACTTTGATATTTATGTTCAATCCTCTTGTAATGATTATACTGTTATTAATGCTGAATTAAATGTAAGCCATAACAATAGATTTTTACAATGGAAATTATGTTAGAAAGGGTTGAAAAAATTGTTACACAAGTTTAGCTCAAAGTGATTGCATATAATATTAGCTGTTGCTTAACTAAAGGGAATTGTTATAGCAAATTAATTTTTCTCAATTACATAATGATGTGAGAGAGTGAATTTTTTCCATGGACGGTAACTACATCTGCCTGTAGTGAACACATAGCTTTTCTTTTGTAATAAAATGTTAAAAAAATACATAAGGAATGGAAATGGTTGAAACCACAACACCTAGTGGTTACTTGCGTAGTTCCCCAAAGAGGGAAGAAAATTTTAGGATGNAATGGAAATGGTTGAAACCACAACACCTAGTGGTTACTTGCGTAGTTCCCCAAAGAGGGAAGAAAATTTTAGGATGTTTGCAGTTTTATTTACCATCTTCCAACCTACGTAATCAAATACACTTTCACAAATCTGGAATGGATTCTGAGAAATTCTCCCACACCCAGGTGCATACTACAGCTTTGCGTGGGCCCCATCAGTAAGCTGCTTCCAATATGACCAAATACGAGATGTTCAATTAGAGTTTTCTAGGAAGTGAAGTCATAAAAATTTTATGGTAAAACACTCCAGTGTCCAATTGACAATTTTTATTTTGTCATTATTTCTGTATTTTTAAAACATGCTTTTTAAATCAATGTTAGAATTATGTATGCTGCAAAATCACTTTGCTTTGTAGGGAATAATACAATTTGTCAAAAAAAGTGGAGTAAAACAATTACTACGTCATCATGCCATTAGGTATGCCGACCCCGCCGACGGCTATAAACAGCAGTGGATGATGATGACACCATTAGTTATCAAGTTGCTGAATGCTGCACTGGTTGAAAGATTTTAGGCTTTAATGTTGTTCGTTCCAACATCTTCCTGGAAGACTTCGTAATGAAAGTTTCCATAAATCCAATCACATGAGGGTTTTTTTGTGCGCATGCTTGTGTGCGTGCACACACATGTGCACGAATGTATGTAAGTAGGGGTCATTGAAGAGAGCCGGCAGTTTTTGGGTAGCATGCTACATATTAAAACCAGTCTGGCAAGTGAGGACGAGGATTGTCTGGAAGTGCTCAGTTGAAATACTTGGTTCTGGAATGCATGTTGTTACTTACCATGGTAGTATAGATGTTGAGGAACAGGCAGTCTTCAGATATGGGCAGCGCGGATTCCTGCCTCGGGGGCGGGCATGCACTCCCGTCTGTCGTGGCATTTCGCACCCCACTCCATGGACGAACAGGAACAGGTGGCTGCAAAAAGTGACAAGTTTTATGTTGGAGAGAACTGTATTGAAATATTTGTTATTTTAATTGGTACTGGAGCTGCAGTGATTTAGTGATTAGACTACTTGCCTCCCACCAATGCGAACAGAGAGTTCAATTCCCAGCAGGTTTGCTCCCAGATTTTCGCATGTGGGAATCATGCCGGATGATGACGCTGGTCAGCGGGTTTTCTCGGAGATATCCCGTTCCCCCCACCCTTGCATTCCAGCGCCGCTCCATCCTTACCTTGCTTCACCCTCGTCGGCTCTCAAGAACTCAATTATAAGAAATGCCCAAATCTCTTCGCTTACTTCATTCTCTCTAATTGGTATTGTCTCTGACCAGTATTATCTTACTCATCTTATTCTTTCACTCAATTGAAAATGTATCCTAATGAGTAATGTACAGTGTACAACTATATGTAGTGAGGATCTGCACCAACATTCACCACAAATGAAAATAGAAAACAATTTGGGAAGAAATCATGGGTTGAGCATTAGTCGGATAATATTAGTTTACAACCTCCTATTAGTTGTTCAAGCAAATTTTTTGATTATGTGACCAGCAGCACTCAGTAACAATAGGTGGACTTTTGTGGCTGAAATGATAGCAAATTTGTTATCTCTGTGGTTTGGAATTAGGTTTTTTGTAATGTTCTTAGGTGACCAAATTACACTAGTTTGTGGATGGTCACAAAATTTAGAAAATNTGGAATTAGGTTTTTTGTAATGTTCTTAGGTGACCAAATTACACTAGTTTGTGGATGGTCACAAAATTTAGAAAATTAAGGGATGAATTCATTAACACGTTTTTCAAATAAAAGTATTGCATATTATTAATAATTTTTGTGATTTTTTTAAATTAAAGAATTTAATGTAGTTTATGAAACAATATCAAATTTTATAACATAATGTAAAATATACAATGAATGAAAAACTATATTTTAATTCCATTTGAAGAATTATTACTGACTTGCTTGTGTTGATTCTGTTTTTATCGTATTTAATTTTGGTTAATATTTTTATATACTTCTTGAAAACTTTGTGTCAGTTTTTCTTTTCNCCAAATTACACTAGTTTGTGGATGGTCACAAAATTTAGAAAATGAAGGGATGAATTCATTAACATGTTTTTCAAATTTTAGAAAATGAAGGGATGAATTCATTAACATGTTTTTCAAATAAAAGTATTGCATATTATTAATTATTTTTGTGNTTTTAGAAAATGAAGGGATGAATTCATTAACATGTTTTTCAAATAAAAGTATTGCATATTATTAATTATTTTTGTGATTTTTTTTTAAATTAAAGAATTTAATGTAGTTTATGAAACAATATCAAATTTTATAACATAATGTAAAATATACAATGAATGAAAAACTATATTTTAATTCCATTTGAAGAATTATTACTGACTTGCTTGTGTTGACTCTGTTTTTATCGTATTTAATTTTGGTTAATATTTTTATATACTTCTTGAAAACTTTGTGTCAGTTTTTCTTTTCATATCGGATACAGAAGGGTCTCGGGTGATCACTGTTTCAACCTGTTCACCACAGGGGTAGAACCTCTAGCATAGATCTACCAATCCATCCACCCACCCCTGTTATATTCTAATTGAATGGTTCATAGAGCAAAATACCATTACATTACAGTTTTCTGTTAAAATTAAAGATGCTCTAATATGTTGTAGGGTGATGAGATACTACAACATACTTTCACCTACTCCTTTGCTATTCCAAGTCAGGGACTTACCCATCCAACATTCACCAATTCCATTTCATTTACAATAGTTATACCTGGTTTATCGGTTTTCCACCCCTGTTCAGGCTCCCCTACCAAAATGTGTGGTTTTATCTGTGGCACACAATTTCATACCTTCATTTATTTTTTTTTTTCTGTTATTTATCTTCTCAACCAATTTTTTTGTGATTACACATGAATGTACTGTTTTCCTCTGATGGTGTTTGGTCCAGGTAAAATTATTGTCAGTAAAGTAAGAACACAATTTTAATGTTGTAAATGTAAAAGAGATACCAAGTGAGGTCATGCAGTGATAACAGGTAACACACACTGGGCTTGTATTCTGTAGGATCCGTGTTCTGTTCACGGCAGTGGCAGGCGACTCTCAATAGTGGTGCAGCGAGAATGATGTTGAACCACCCACCCACTTCTACTCAGAAACTACAGTATGTATGTTCAAGTACGTAAACATTCAACAAAATACTGTTTCATAACAGTATTTTTTTGCATTACATGTAGCTCTATAATAAATTATAGTGTGATAAGACTGTGTGATGTAACTTCGCCACCTGTGCTATGCCACTTGAGGTACCCAGTACCCACCCCTCTTCAATGTGCAGCAAACGTTTCACCTAGCCTTTGGATTGTCCAGCCCTGATTCATGGTCCAGCCATGTTTCCAAAATATTTCCAAGTGAATGCCAGGATGTTTCCTTAATACAGGCCACGGCTAATTACTTCCCTGTTTCTGCTTGTCAAGCAATTTGCACCTCAGTTTCAAACGACCATGCTCTTCCTGAACCATCAAGTCTTACCAACCTGTATGTAAAAAACTAAAAATAAATTTTTACGGTGGGAAAAAATTTTTTTAAACAGAAAAGGCATATAAAATTGGTGGTATATATATATGTGTGTATGTGCATATGTGTTTAGGTTTTGGTTTTTGGCTTTTGAACAGATTTACCACTCATTACCTAAAACAGGAAAGTTTTTTTTTTTTTATTATTTTTTTTTTTTCATATTTGGAGTCTGTTAGTGGTCACTAGACTAGATATTTAGTAGCATGAATTTTTCACGGTGAGACAAAGTTTTTACAAGAAGGGAAAATCGGACCATGTTAAAGTGCACCATTTTTTAGCCTACTTTTGGAAGGAGAGAAAGGCTTATGAGTTCACTTTCCTGTGTGTGTGTCGGGCCACGTTGGCTGAGCGGTTAACCTCACGACCTCCCAACAAGACGAACCGGGTTCAATCTCTGGCCGGCTAACTCCGGATCTCCGCATGTGGGAATTGTGCCGGACGATGCCACTGGTGGGTGGTTTCTCTCTGGGATCTCCCATTCCCCCTCCCTTTCATTCTGGCGCAGCTACATACTCACCCCAATCATCCTCATTGGCTCTCAAGACCTTGCAGTTAAGAGTCGCCCAAATCCCTTCACTCACTCACTGTGTGTGTACCCCCTCCCCCTTTTTTCTTAAATTTTTGAACTTGTGAACCGAATTTCTCCAAACCGGAACACATATATTATTTATTACGGATACCTTACTATTATAGTTTTCGACCACGCAGTGCACTTACTTTCAAAATGGCGGCAATTAAAAAATGTAAGGTGGTGTGTCATATCTCAGGAACTATTCAACCAATTTTAACCAAATTGTGTATGTTAATCCGTANAAAAAATGTAAGGTGGTGTGTCATATCTCAGGAACTATTCAACCAATTTTAACCAAATTGTGTATGTTAATCCGTATAATGTAAGCATTGAATTAAGAGATGGATATTAATTATTGTTGGTGAGCCATTTTGGAAGATAGCACCATGTGAAAAATAAAGCATTTACGTTATATCACGAGAACTACTCAATCAATTCTAGCCAAATTTGGCACATGTAATACTACGATAGGCCATTTACACACATGCAATTCAAATTGATGCACTTATTTTCAAAATGGAAGCCATACAAATATTTTAGGTTTTTTTGGTATAACTACCATACCACACCACCAATTTCGACAAAATTTTGTATACGGGCAGTATCTATTACAAACATTCCATTTTTAGGGAAAACTAGGGGGTCTGTTAACCTCGACGAAGTGGAGTCAGGAGCATGAATCGGGCTTTTCCCTGCCAAAGCAGAAGTTAGTTTCACCTCCGGTGCTCCTTCTACTGGTTTTAGGCGCTGTCCTAAGCCAGCGGACTGAGTTAGGCTTGGCGCCAGTGGCTTTCGTCAGTCGCTGTCTCACTGAGACGGAGCAAAAGTAGGGCATCTATGAGAAAGAAACTCTGGCATGTATTTATACGCTTGAAAAATTTGTGTAATGTATTGAATGCNAAAGTAGGGCATCTATGAGAAAGAAACTCTGGCATGTATTTATACGCTTGAAAAATTTGTGTAATGTATTGAATGCTACGAATGTGATCTCTACATGGAAATCAGGGGTTGAGCTGGGTCCTTAACCGTCATCAACAGTTGGGCAAGCTGGGTCGCTGGGTGCTATGTCTGTTTCATTTCCGTTTCAAGGTTCATCACGTCCGAGGCTCCGAAAACCAGGTAACTGATGCCTTATCCAGAACGTATGATCCGGCGGATTTTGAAACGGACGAGGTGGCAGCTCCTGAGAGGCTTCTCTTAGTATTATACAGGATTTTGGTGAATTTTCTGTAAAGTTACATCGAGCTCAAGCAGATGACGGTTTCTGTGTTCAGGTTAAAAGGGACCTGAGTAGTTGTGTTGTACTCCCTTGTGTTTTTGATAACATAATTTTGTACTTGACTTGTAAAAGTGGATGTACTCGTAAGATAGTAGTACCGAAATCATTGAGACCTATGGCGTTGTCCTACTTTCACGATTCCGTGTTTGGTGGTCATCTGGGTGTTAGTAAGACTGTCAATAAAATTGCTGTACATTTGGCCTGGCCTAGTTTAAAGGGCGACGTTTCTAATTTTGTGCGTTGGTGTGACCTTTGTCAAAAGTGTAAGCAGGCTAAGCATGCCAACGTCGGGCAGGCAGTGATGCAGATTCCTCAGGCACCTCGGAGCACTGTTCGTCTTGATATATTTGGTCCCTTAGTTAGATCTAAGAAGGGAAATGTATGTATTTTAATATTACTAGATACGTTTACCAAGTTTGTTATATTGTTACCACTGCGAAATATGAAAGCGTCGCCCATTGTTAAAGCGCTCACTGATCAGGTTTAAAAGGTGTTTAGTGCTCCTGTCGAGGTTGTAACAGATAATGCTAAGTACTTCACCTCTAATGTTTTAAGAACATGTGTATTCGCTGGGCTATCAAACATTTTACTTCCAGTCCTTATTACCCCAAAGGCAATCAGGTAGAGAGATTTAATAACAATCTGAAGGGTTGCTTAACCATTTTCTCTAATCAGAACTACACTAAGTGGGATCAGGATTTGGATTTTATCAATGTAAGATTCAATAGCGCTTTACATGATTCTACGGGAGTTCCTCCTTCACTCTTTATCCTTTGTCGTCCTCTCAGCCATCCCTTACTTAATATTTGGAATATCCCCCCTTTTCCCTCCTCCTCCTCTTGGTGATGCTGGCCGTGATTGCCTGCTTGAGGAGGTCCGCCATAGGCTTGGGGCAGCGAAGCTGCAGGTAACAGCTAAGCTGGACCATGGCAGGTTGCCAGTTAATTTCAAGTTAGGGGACCTGGTCTTACGTAAAAATTATATGTTGGCAAATATGGGGAAGGATATAACGGGGAAGCTTATGCCTAAATTTTTTGGTCGGTTAAAAATTAGTAAGTTNCGGGGAAGCTTATGCCTAAATTTTTTGGTCGGTTAAAAATTAGTAAGTTTCTAGGTCCTAATACTGCTAGCTTTGTTTCGCCCAGTACTAATCGCTCATTTAGAAAGTCACACATGTCTTAGCTGCAACGCAGTAAATAGTTTAGCTCTTATGTTTTTTACCTGCAGTTCGGCTGTTCTTGTTTGATTCTGTATACGCACTTTGTTTCCTTAGCCTATTTCCTATTTTATTTTGGTTGTTTTGTATCCCCTCTTCTAAGCCATGGCTATTTTGTGTGGTTCCCATCTTCCCACCGAGTCGCGCTGAGTCCTCCGTGCGAAACCACCATTGTGCTGCAGAGANTACGTGTTATTCTACGTGTTACTTTGGAAATCTAATCTTTCTCTGGACTTTTCTACCATTCTTTCAATTTGAACTTCGGTGTTTACGAGCACTATACTCTTTGTATCTCTGTGTTTTGTAAGGATGATTTGTCAAGTTGTTCAGAGACTTGTGGCCAGAGCACAGGTTTTGGGGTAGGGGTTGCGACGCTAGCGCTCGTTGCGCTAGTCGTCTTCGTCGGCTCGAACTCTGCGCGGTGGTATGCTCTATGCTCGGCTCGGATCCACTCCCTTTTTCTCCCCTGTTCTCCCTCCCTTTATTTCCCCTCCTCTCGTGCATCATCATTTTTTTTTATCAGGCTCGCGCTCCTCCCATTTTATGCCCTGTCGTCGCCTTAACGTGTTCCTGAAGATCTGCTACAATGAATTATATTGCCAATTTGCCTTCCAACTGACTTATTGCCGTGATGAGGCATTTTTTATTTTATTTCGTCACCTGAGCCGCTGAACGAATGAGCTATTCAAAACGGCGAGTCGTGGACAATGAGTTTGTGTGTTAGCTGGGCTTTTTAATTGTTTTAAATTCTTGTGTGGCGTAGATGTGTTGTTTTGGGTATGCAGTAGGGTTAGCATTTTTTTCAAAATTGTGGTCTCTGCAGCCAGTCTAAATTTGGTTTTGGCTCTAACTAAGACCTATCGTTGCTGTATTTAACCTGTTTTAATGTGTTGTGTTTATTCTTGTTTGCTGCCGAAGAATAAATTCATTTAAAATGCTTTATATCCACGACTCTCGCGTTGGGCGTAGTCAATCATTTTTAATTGTGCTCAATCATTGATATTTTATTCCTTAGGAGCTCTGACGGGTCATTTGACTGCATCATCCGAAACTTCAATTATATGTAATATTTTTAAAGGAATATTTTAACATATTGACTTTATGAAAAGTAGGCTCCACTGGGTTCATACAACTGCCCTNGGTTAGCATTTTTTTCAAAATTGTGGTCTCTGCAGCCAGTCTAAATTTGGTTTTGGCTCTAACTAAGACCTATCGTAGCTGTATTTAACCTGTTTTAATGTGTTGTGTTTATTCTTGTTTGCTGCCCAAGAATAAATTCATTTAAAATGCTTTATATCCACGACTCTCGCGTTGGGCGTAGTCAATCATTTTTAATTGTGCTCAATCATTGATATTTTATTCCTTAGGAGCTCTGACGGGTCATTTGACTGCATCATCCGAAACTTCAATTATATATAATATTTTTAAAGGAATATTTTAACATATTGACTTTATGAAAAGTAGGCTCCACTGGGTTCATACAACTGCCCTCCCTTTTTAATTGCTCTTATTGTCAGTCTATCACCTATATTGTTTTAATTATATTCTGCAAATAATAGTTATTAAAAAATAATCTTTAATCAAGAGTAATTTATTATATACATGTTAAGTTTTAATCTTTGTGTGGATCTGAAAAGAAAGATATTTTAATTGTCAACACTATTTATTAATTGCCAAGTTGCTATGTTCTAAAATAAAGGGTGCTGCTTTGTTTTTCATGTATATTTTATTGGTAAAATATATGCATCACAACTGAATTTTGTATGTATATTATTTGTGTTTCGGCACAGTGTTCTTTACGGCAGTGATAAAACATAAGTTGAAACTAGTGTTACAATATAAAAACATTTTTTAAAAAAACTATGAGACTTAAAAAAAGATTTTTGTAAAATAATTAAAGGATATAATTGATTTTTCTGTGCTGAGAAAAGTCANAAAAAAAAAAAAAAAAGCAGTGGTGAATATTGTAATAATAATTTATTCAATTTTTAAGTTTTGTGTGGAAATTTCAACTTCCTGTACACGGCCATGTTGAATCAGCAAATTTACCCAAACCTGTGTGTACCTGGGGTTATTTGAATTCACTAGAATATGAAACTTTATGAAAGTCTAAGTAGACATTTAAAAACAGTGACTGTATAGAGACAGTTAAGATCAAATTATTAAACACACTGGAAGTCTCTAGAGAAAAAAAATTATGCCAAGATCAGCCATGCCAGATTTGTAGCTGCGACGTTAGACGATATGACAGAATGGAAGGGACTGTCCATGAAATATTTCTTTTCAATCCACATTTGTTAGTGCATCAGNTGACAGAATGGAAGGGACTGTCCATGAAATATTTCTTTTCAATCCACATTTGTTAGTGCATCAGGTTTTGCTGAATGCATTTTGGAAGAACTGTGCATTGTTTTGAAAGCTAATTTCAACAAGTGCATTGCACAAACATGTGTTGGAGTGCAGGCAATAAACAAAAGTTACACATAAGAATGCACATTTTGTGATCTAAATGCCTTGCAGTATTTTGTAAAAGTGATGCAACGAATATTCGCATTTGCATTTGCGAATATTCGCATGTTTTTGAGAATTCGCATTCGCAAAAATGATGCCAATATTTTGCGAATGTATTTGGCAATGAAAAATGAAAATGTTTATTAAATAATAATGCAACTGCTATGATTAAGACATTTTTATTTATTAACATATTTTTTATGTATAAGAGTGTATTTTAATGATATTTGGGAAACAGCCTTGTAGTTATTCACTAGATTACATAACAGAAACACACTCTTGATATTTTTTTATTCTTATTTACCTAGGCAAAATTAAATTAAGGCAGGTAATTTCTTAAAACTTCTGAACTATATAATAACACAACTGTATGATCAAATACCATTGAACTGCTTTAACACAAAACAATGGAATAAGATATAACCCAACCTTTTTAATTATACAAATCAACTTTAAATGAGATATTTTATAAAAATACTTAACAATATGCATTTATGTAACCTAAAGGGTATGTTATTCAAATATGTGAGATCTTTTAATGAACTAGTAATCATGTTTAATTGTAAATCAAATNGTTATTCAAATATGTGAGATCTTTTAATGAACTAGTAATCATGTTTAATTGTAAATCAAATTGACTTCTTATGAATTAAGTTAAAAATATATTGTAAAGAAAAACAAACAATATAATAATCTTCTTTTCAATTAAAACAAATATGTTCTTAACATTTTGTTAATTTTAACTTTGGTACTAATACTAACTCACTAATTATGTAATTTTTAAGATATCCATTAAACATTACTTTTTGAAATCGAAAATAAAACTATGAAAAATTGTTTATATCTAAGCACAATTATGTGAAACACTTAGTAATTAAATAAGAGTAGAGGAATTTTAAACATCAGAAATAGAAGTTTTGATGCCTTTTCTTCTTGCAGCCTATTTCGGTGGGGTGTGTAAAGAAGACCAGCCCTACTAAAGACCCTTTTGCTAGGCACACTAGTGGGTGGTGTTCCTAAATATTGCCTGCCTATGGGAGAAATAATACCATACTACTTATTATTTACCGCCCACCATGTAAGTGGATCTACATCATTTTCCACACGTTTATCTAATAAATATTCATTGATGGTTTTTTTTATCAAAACTTCTATAGGGTTCGTACATTCATTTTCTTATTCTTCTTCACTTTCAATGGAATCCATCAGCAATTTCATGGTGTCTCTTAAAGATATAGATTTCTCTGTCAGACTGGCACTGGAACCAGATGTTTCAATCCGATGAGTAGTCATTCTGGCACGCTTAGGATTTGAACAAGACGATAGGCTTGATTCATCGTTTCCAATTGACTCTAAAATATTTTTCACAACTTGATCTCTGGTTGAAGAATTTTTGAAAAATTTTAATTTGTATCTCGGGTCAATAAAAGTTGCCGTAGCAAACAATACGTCATTTTCCAAATGGGAAAATCTGCGACATAGTTCTCGTTTAAGAACTAAAATCGTATTCCCAACGCATTCGTCGGTCACATCAAATTCACCAATAATTTTTTCCAAAGTGGACAATAATGGAATTACTGAGGATACAGAAATATTGGCTGCACTTAGTTCTTTTGTAATTTCTTCAAAAGGTCTGAGTAAAGTTATTATTTTTTCCACAATAATCCACTCTTCGGAAGTTAGTTGTGAAATCTTGTTATTCTGGGAAGCATAAAGACATAACGAATCTTTGTTTTTCAAAATACGCTCTAACATATACAAGCTGCTATTCCATCTTGTAGCACACTCTTGTATGATTTTCAGCTTTGGCTGATCGAGTCTTTCTTGTAGAGCAGCCAGTTCATCTTGAGCTACATTTGAGTGATGAAAATGTGTTGCCATCTTTTTACATTTTGCAATCACTGTTATAACGGAATCTTGTGCCTTAAGCCCCTCCTTGACAACCAGCTGAATTTGGTGTGACGAACAATCAATGTCTCTAATTAATAACAAGGAAATACCTTTTTTCATGTTTGTGCCACCATCTCTAACAATGCATTGCACTTTTTCTTTAGGTATTTCCCAATGCGACAACATGGTTTCAAGTTTTATAGCTATATTTTCACCAGTATGTCGGCCATCGTTAAATACCTCTGCGTTTAACACAATCATTTTTCTCTCAAAGTTTTTTGTTATACCATGACATGTAAGACTCAGCAAAGATATTCCTGAACAAGAATCAGACCAAATATCAGTTGTAAACGCCAATTTTTCAAATGACTTAATTAATCCCAAAATTTTATCTTTGACTTTGCCGTAGAAATTCTCACATATAAACGAAGAAAAATGTTGTCGGCTTTTTATATTATACGACGGACAAAGATGGTTCAATAGTCTGACAAATCCAACGCTTTCGACAAAACTAAAGGGTAAGTCCTCTAAAGCAATCATTTCGCTTATTAAATTATCAATTTCCAAAGACTTGGCATTGTTGTTATCCCACTTTTTTGTTTTTTCGACGCAATCAGTCAAAGACATTTGTTTCAGGTCGGTTTTCGTACATTGTCGCGAAGTGGAGGCCACAACACTTGTTGTAGAAGCATTTCGCTTTTCATTTTCCCTATTCTTTAAAGCATTATACTCGTTTTTATGCAAAGCTTCCAGGTGATTTCTCATAGCACTTGTTGTTCTTCCTTTGCGCGAGTATTGTTTATTACATATTTTGCATTTCACATTTTCAGCATCACATATTGTAAAATAAGTCCAAACTTCGCTAACACACGACCGCTTCATTTTGAAATATCACTTATCACTGTACAATTACAACAATAGAGTCTTTACAAGTTAAAAACAAAACTTAAGTATGTTGACTCGACGCTGCTCCCACCTGTACTATACAGGATGGTGGATAGCAGGGTACGTAGTAATTTGTTACGGTGTTGGCTAACGGCACCTTGGGCTGCTGTAAGAGGGGTGGCACAAAGACGTAACTGGGTTCGGTTTATTCACGCTTAACTTTTATTGTCCAAAGTTACAGTGACCTGTACATCTATGAGACCTAGCCCCTTTTATATCTCCTCGGACGGTGGAATCTAGCTATCCCGCGCCCTACACACGTCTCGGCGAATGTTTGCGTCGGGGGGAGGTTTCGGCGGGTTGCTGAAATTACCTCGATGCTGGTGGCTGGTGTTGTCGTGCTGTCTCGGTGTCTCTCCCGCGAAGTCCTGGGCTCGATCCCTGGACGTGCAGTTCTCTCCTCGTCGCTCGTCGTTCCTCGTATCTGACTCTCTCGTGACTCCGGCGTAACTCCCGACTCCGTCGTAACTGTCTTGTCGCTGCTGCTCCGTCGTAAACGTCTCGTAACTCTCGCGTAACTGATCTCAACTGCCCTCCGTGGCTCCTGTATATATATACGTTTCTGTTCTATTTTCCATAGAACTCGGGACTTACCCTCTCGTGTTTGCGGTGGGATAGGGGTAGGCGGGGTGCACTGTTTTTCCCCGATTTGTAATTTCTTGTGGCGAGGGGCGATAATATGCCCGGGACTCCCCGCGTTCGCAGCGTCACGTCGTGACTCAGGCAACATGACAGGTGCAGTTGGTTCGAGCTCGGGGATTCCTCTGGTCGTTAGGCCATCGGTTTACGGCGTGGGTAAGAATAGCGTCGCCACTACTGGTAGGTATGAGTGGTACGCATCAAGGTAACCTCAAACTAAATCTTTACGAAAACATTATTAGCAGCTAACTTCATTCAGTAAGCCAGCAATCACGATTTGTTTACTTCGTTCAGAGTCTGGGCATATGGGCTACTCTCGGTTTTAACATGGCCGGCCAGTTCTAAACGCGCGGTAAAATTCGAGTTTGTAGGCGCACGCTTTTGGCGCCATATTTGAAAAACCAACATTCGCATTCGCATTCGCGAATGTGGAAAAATCGACATTCGTTGCATCACTATTTTGTAGTAGTAATTACACATATTGTCATAAGTGACATTCAAAACAAATTTAATAAATTGATCTCGTGATTTATAATTTTTCCCTTGCAGTAAAAAAACACTATTCATATGGCTTGGACTTCCCTTGTTCTCTCCCCCTCCCCTTTTTTTTTTTTACCAATTCCACCACTATAGACTGTTCACGGTAAAATTAGCACTTTTGTAGGCCCTGATTATTATCTACTTGTATGCATGTTGTGTAATCTTCCGCCATGCGTAAAATTAACATTGCCATGAGCGTCATCACATCATTTGTGCGTCGGTCAAGTGAAACAGTGAAATTATTTGAAAAGTAAACATTTTACAAATATGTGCTTATTTTTACACTTTGATGCGTTAAAAAATATAACAGAAAGCGCAATAAATAATCTAAATTAACACAAATGGTTAACTAACACTNTGCTTATTTTAACACTTTGATGCGTTAAAAAATATAACAGAAAGCGCAATAAATAATCTAAATTAACACAAATGGTTAACTAACACTTTTTATTGTATGTTAAGATATGGAACTACTTTTCATCCATCGTTAACGACGTTACTGGGCGCGTGTCACTCAGTTCGCCCGTTAAATGTGCAGGCATGGGGCAGTGACTTTTTTCCAAGGTTTATTTCAAAAGTGCTCACTTTATCGTGAACAACCTCCACCACCACCAGGTGTCCGTCGCTGTTCTTTTCGGGGTCTTGCTAACCTCGAACCGCAGCTCCCCTAGCGGGGGTTCGGCGAACCTCACTCCCCGGAAGGAGAAGATGCTCCTCCGCAGGCGGGACTGCATGATGCTGCCCCGGAGCTGGCCTTGGGCTGTCCTCACTATCGGTTCGCTGGCGGCCTCGCGGCGTCCCGCTCCGCCGCCCCCGGCGACGACGACGACGACTGTCGCCGTCAGCACTGCCGCGACGGTCGCCACGGCGTTCTGCATCGTGGGGCGTCGCCGAGTCTTCTGAGCCCCGGTAGCCCGGCTCCGACGGCTGTTGTACCTGGCACTGGTGGCGGAGCTCTCCCCCTCCCCCTTAATGACCTACTTTGTCGGAGGCACTGCGATGACGCACCTGGTAGGGACTGACGGGGATATGGTCCATACCGTATAAGAAGGCCACTTTCTGACAGTCAGTGAGTGGCAAATTGACGTATACGAAACAAACAAAGCGCCATTTACAAAATCCTGTATCAGCTGATGCACGAACGAACAAAAGTTAAAATTACGTTGGCTATTCTAAGTGCACTGCCGATGCACATCAGAAAAGCAGAAAATACGCGGATAAGAAAGAGTTCCTGCATTTATTAATACATTTTATTTTACAAGGTCACAAAACAATGGTTGTTAGTGTTAAAAACTAAACTTCGTGATAATGTAGCTATGTTTAGGTAATCAAAATGAAATGTACAATAGAATGTTACGATGTGGAAAAGTTTTCTGAAGTTGTGCTAACTTCAGAAAGCTTTTTCATGTCATATCATCCATCTCCAACCTTGCTTTCAACACGTCCATGATATTAATTCCAAAAGCATACAGAAATATTGCATAATATTGTTGACTTATTTTTTCTAATAATTTGACGAAACGACACGAATTTGAAATATATTTCCAGCCCATAACATAAGAATTATCAACTTTAAAAAATACGCTATCTGTTGATCATAAAAATAGTTACTCAAAACTTTGCCGTGACGTGCTGCGCGCTATCTATCGGATATTTTGCGAGCTATTACCAGCCAGAAATGAACATCTTTCCTGCGCGATATATGATGAATTTACAAACATATGCCAATAGTTATATTTTTCCACGAGCTCTGCATAATTTTTAAAGTAACATATATTTCATGTACAACGATTTGGAGTACAAGTCATTTATATTCGGCCGGTAATCGTTCGTCTACGTAAATTATACGCCATATTGTTCTCTCAAAACCCATCTCCTTGATTCCGTAGACACGCGTGAATAGTTTTTAAGCAATTCTAACGTTATTCCACGTCACATATTTCCAACTCGAATATATTAGCTATAACGTCCAAAGTGTAATAATAGATACAGCAGACCATCTCGCAAATTTAAACCCAAATTCACTATCTCGGACAAATTAAAAAAGAGTTATCAAATATCTAATTATTTGCAATTTTACTTTTGTAACCTACTTATATTTTTAGACAGATGTCAGTCTTAAAATATCTTAAAATTTGTTTAGCATTACAGTACAATGAGAAGTGGATTAGCTGACAGCGTGTTGATAAAAAATACAGCCCCAACGTGATGGACCAGCTGATGGCGGAAGGATACGTAGTCAGGTGTAAACAGTGGCGGTACTTTTGCCGAGCTGTCAAAAAGTGGCCTTCTTATATGGTACAGTATATCTACCACTCGACGCTCCCAGTTCCGTAGTGGCGAGGGAGCTTGTTGATGCAGTGATACGGCCCGCACCGTGGCCATGTACGTGTCCCGACGTCACTCGACCTCACACTGACGTTTCAGCGTTGGCTAAGCATTTCAACCGTGTTCAACTCCTGTCCGGGTCACTCCCGGGATTTTCGCAAGAGGGAATCGTGCCGCGCGATGCCGCTGGTTGGCGGGTTTACCCGGGCAGCTCCCGTTTTCTGCGCACTTGTATTCCGGCGCTGCTCCATTCTCACCTAATTTTTCACACTCGTCGGCTCTCAAGGCCTCGTTGTTAAGAGCCGCCCAAATCTCGCAACTCAACAACTCACATTGACGCAGTCGGAATTACAATTGGGATGTCCGAAACTGAGCTTTTTCAAACTTCCACTGGAGTACAGTAGGCCTAAATACAGCGAACGTAACTTTGTTTTTTCCATTGTACTTACTTCGCAATCAAATGCTAATTTTTAATGTATTAACGTGCCTTATGAATTATAATTGCAACGTAACAGTGTTTCTGTGCTTTGCTCTATGTTGGGATTGTTTTAGTCTGATTAAATTTAATTTTACATTCCAGTTAATCAAACTATCAACTTAATTTATTCGGTAATAATAGTACATACGTTGAGTTAAGCGATAACTTTTCATCTTGGTTCTTTGACGTCCGTTTTCAATGTTCTCATNTAATAATAGTACATACGTTGAGTTAAGCGATAACTTTTCATCTTGGTTCTTTGACGTCCGTTTTCAATGTTCTCATTATGTTTTATTTTCGCGCCAAAACATTCAATTACTGGAAACTTATTCTTCTTGTTCTTTAATATTAGGACACGGTTTGGCTTGCGACGGGCGAGCTTCCGAACAACGCCGTGACGTCAGGAGGTCACGCGCACCAATCGGCGTACTCTTGTCCTGGGAGACAGATTGGGATAGCGCAAGGTTGTAGACGGCCCGTAACGTCGACCGTTGCACGCAGGTCGACTGCGCCTTCGCCTTTATGGCGCTGTTCATAAAGAAAAAAGTTTTACACGGGAATGAATAAGGAGTGGTGTAATGATCAGACACTCGCCTCCAACCACAGCGAAA
>NQII01002654.1:60313-81541 GCA_002778355.1 Clitarchus hookeri | reverse complement strand
AAAAAAAAGGAGCAGATTGAATATCACAGAACGGGGAGATTTGCGGTTATTCCTTACTAAACTCAAGCCAAATATTGATAATTTGCTGTCAATCCATCAAGTATATCCCTCTCATTAAAATTATATTATTTTTTGTAATTATCATTGCAGAAGTTACATTACGTTATAAGTGTTTAATTTTAATTATATTATGACTGTTATAACAATAATAATTAATAGTGTAATAATTTATATATTTGAATAAATACCTACAACACAAGAAAATATACTATATTTCTTTTTACCACTCCGAATAGGAAGTTTTCTAAATAAAATTTGTGAGAATTGATTGGTTCTTGTGCTGTGATTCACTGTAGATTTCAAACAAGTAAAGTTGGATGGAGTCACTTTTTCGATTGGCCAACTTTGCTTTTTTAACATCCACTCACAGCACAATCAATTAAAATTTAATTGAATATTTGTTTAGTCAATTTTATCATCAAATAATTAACCCTATCAAGCAATCAATTGTAACTTTTTTTTTTTTTTTTTTTTCGAAAACTGTTAATTCGTCGTTGAAACTTAGCCAAAACGCAAGTTTCCATAGATAGATCTAATCTTCACTTTTTTTCTTCGAGATTTAGAAATTGGTAGTAAAGCCCAGGGGGTCCACCGGATCCAGCAAAATTTTGAAAGTGGTCTATGAAACAAAAGAGTTTGGGAACCGCTGATCTAANAGGGGGTCCACCGGATCCAGCAAAATTTTGAAAGTGGTCTATGAAACAAAAGAGTTTGGGAACCGCTGATCTAAAGTTTCCAACACTGTAGAGAATTGTTAAAAATAAATTTTTTATGATCTTGCTGAGAGCTCTTCTTTCGATATTTACTACTGAGTTTATGTGTATTCATGTCTTAGGAACTACTTAGTGCATCGAGCGCTTGATTTCTACTCGAACGCGTAGTTTGCAAGTTACTTTTTTTTTATAGCGAGGCCCATCGAGAAACAGAACTAAAATACATGTACACATAATGTGCAGATAGATGTACTATTGCATGCATTGTTCTTTAAATTTACAGTACTTTGTGATTCACATCTGTTGAATTTTTCGAAACCAAAACTTTTGCGCCCGTCTCGAGCCTTGCACCTGGAGCAACTGCCCCACGGTAGTTACTCCGTTTATTGGGCAACGGCACATGTAATAGCTAGCGAGTGAAGTTCCTGGCGGAAGTGGCTTTTCTCGGAAGTGGCTTGGCAAGGGCTGCCGGTATTCACTGACTCTGTTGTCAGCTCGGGCGATAACGTGGACGCGAGAATAACAGGAAGCGAGCGGTTGGGAAAGTACCTACCCTTCGCCTGCGACGTCCTGCTCGCGGTCGACGTTCGTACACAAACCATGCGCACGCACACGTTCACGATGCAAGTTTGAACACACGGGGAAACACAAACGTTGAACGACTGAATCGCTTGTCTCGAGAAGGGTGGCGTTTCCCCCGGTTCCAAATTCTTTGCGCAGTCGTTAATTGCTTTCGAAGCGTACGTGCCCACGAAAGTACAAATTCGTTCGTTGCCACGCCTGAAATGATAAGATTATCTGTGACTTGAAAGTTTTAAACTTAACCACTGGTGATTTTCAGTGAACGATGTAACGCAGTTTGTAGGCGAACAAAAAAAAAAGTTACCTTCGCAACATTTCGGGCAGATTTTGATTTTCCGAATTTAAGCCGCCGTTGATTTTAATGGGTTGTCGCCACCAGTCATTGTAACTGATCGCTGTTGAACCCTGAAAATGTAGATTTTAAATAACATTTGGTTTCCATCTCTTTTTTTTTTTTGTATTGATAACCTCGTCTATTTTACGTGTATAGGCCCTGGGAGGTGTTCTTTTTAAGCAAGGTATTTGCGTGCGAAGTAAATGGCATTGAAGTAACCTACATTAGCCAGGAGTATTCTGAAAATTTAGATTACAGAGTTGACGTCCGCTATATGCGGTGTCAGTGTGAATGTCATTAGGTAAAACTTCCCAAAAGAAGCGGTTTAAATTCAATAAGGTAACTGTTACATTGGTAAATTTGTTATATATATATATATATAATGATTAAGTGTATTCTTCAAGATGTTACAGTGTTTCGTCAGAACAGTTTGCAAATGTAAAAAAAAAATGTTATAAGTTAAAATGCACTTTTAAAAAAAATTGATAAACTCCGCGTGATTTTCAGTGAATCTATTTCAATTCAGTAAAAATGTTTTTTAAAAACATATTTTTTACACTAATCGTTTTCACGCGCCTCATGCCAATGCGTTCTAACCACGTCGAAAATCCGAACATGTTCATAGTTTTGCTAGAAAATTGGTAACTAATTTTCACTGCAATATCGTCTAGATGTAGTTACGGTGGGCGGAAAGAAAATTGTAGTGACTTTCTCCTAACGAAGTTCATTATGATAATTCGGACACAAAGTCTTCTCTTCCCGCACTATTACATAGTCCTGATGAAATACTTGGTGAATACTGAAATTATCCGTTTGCTTTTTGTTTTATTTTTAATTAATGTAAGTGTAACGATTAGTAAATTTGTAATATATTTACTTTTCTAACAATTTTACAGTTTTCCTTGACCGACGTGACGCATGAATCGAGTGTTCAAGCCCATGGAAATGTTAATTGATCATGTGGTGGAAGAATACACAATGTGCCAACAAGTAGATTTTAAGCAGGCCATTCTAAAGTGCTCAGTTTACCGTGGACAGCTTACAACTGGGTTGCCGGCTGGCGAGTAAGTTACCAGGTGCTGATTAGCGAACGGCGATCCGACATGTTGCCGGCTAGTGACGCCATTTTGCTGGCGTGTGCGGTTGGAGTTCGCGGAATAAGCTTCCGTTTCACCTCTGTATGTCTCTATCCTTGTCGCGCTGTCAAATGTTTCCGTCAAACCGCTTCCAATAAGTTTGTTCAAATGAAGGTGGACAGTCATGACGTCATCGAAACGTCATAAACGCCGCCATATTTGTCTCAGAAAGTTGAATGGCTTCATTTTCTATCGAAATGTTGAAGATTGGACTGGTTTTAAGTTTCTTTGATGTTTGACGGTCTCAGCCAATCAAAATCGTGCACTACAAAACTGGACGTCGAGAAATTTTAAAATAACGAACAACTGCTGGAAACGAAGTAAGTTATGAAGATAATTAATGTATGTAGAAACCGGCTGGTCACGAATACTATTTTAATTGAATATTGCACATAATATTACGAACTCAGAGGCTTCTAGTTTCATTGTGTAAGAAAACATCTCTGACAAATGAAATTTTAATTTAGTAAAGAAGCGAAAATAAATTACAACATTCCATGCATTTATTCCTGTAATGTACCGCATGGAAAAACAAAAGCAATATCTCACTATGCAAATAATTTTTAAAATAATAAATCAAATTAGATTCTCCCAGTAAACAATAATTAGACAGTGTGACACATTTTCAAACACATTCAAGGTTATTTGATGACATTTTTTGGAAGGAAAAATTTGATGGCCGCATATCGTCATCAAATTTTATTGTAAAATATTTTTGAAGGCGAAAATTTGTCAGTGTGACAAGGGCTTAAGAGCCTGGGGTGTATATCTGAGAAAAATCATGCCGCACCTCAGGGCTTGGTTGCCACGCACACTTACAACATACTTAATCGGGAACTCGAGAGATAACTTGCATGNATGCCGCACCTCAGGGCTTGGTTGCCACGCACACTTACAACATACTTAATCGGGAACTCGAGAGATAACTTGCATGCATGATGCTCTTCGCCAAATCATTATTACCTCTATAATAAAGAACTTGTGACTTCTCTGGGCTTTTTAATCTCGCCATATCTACTTCAGAGTAGTTCCACCACTCCACTCTGCACTTAGTTTTGTTACGTTGCTATGCTCATTATGCAAACCATGATTCACTTTCCCGCGACTCAGTCCTCGCAAAACACGCGGTATTCCTTCACTCGTGGCAGTTGCCTGCGTAGTGTACCAATCCCGGGACTTTGATCTTGTTATATATACTTGTTTTGTCTTGAGAGCTGCTCNGCAGTTGCCTGCGTAGTGTACCAATCCCGGGACTTTGATCTTGTTATATATACTTGTTTTGTCTTGAGAGCTGCTCTTTCAGGCTGAGGTAGTATTTTATTTCACGTGGCAGCACGTCTACATACGCCACTAATAGTGTAAATAAATAATTTTTTAAAAATCAAACACGAGGTAGGTATATGGAAGCCGTGGATGTTTAGGGTTTTATTGGTGACTCGACTTCCTCGCTGCCGTGAAGCATTCGTAAAAACACAGGAAACAAACGCAAATGACGGGGAAATCGCGAATTATAAAAATGTGTTTTGTCAGACAGGTATTAACTTAATGATTTTTACACGCTAACTTTGAAAATCGTGTACCACGCAATAAATATATTTTAGTGTGCACTGAAATATCGAACACTTTTAAAGAAGTTAATAAAGGGGAGACATGCAATTTTCTGGACGCATCAATTAAAAATATTGCGAAAAAATGTGTTTTCGTATAGTTCAATGTTTCTCGATTTGCTTAGTAAAGTGTTTTAGACGCCTTCTATTTTGCCATCTCGAAAGCATAATATGCTGTTGCTGATTTCGTAACTGACATAGATCATTGGAACATCCACCAATGTTATGGAAAAGTAATAAATGGATTATTACTATACCTAAGATTATAAATGGTATTACAAAGTGAATTGTAAAAAATCTATTTAATGGTGCATTATCTACTGCAAATCCACGTCATACTTACTGTATAAGATCTGGTCCTAAATGAAGTACTGCGGGTAGTACTGAATATCGATTATTTGTTAATAAAAAATATGTTGGTATTATTATTAATCCAATTCAAGCTGCTATTAAATTAAGCTGAAAATTAAATAATCTTGTTGATGGCTTAAAAATACAGAATAAATTAGTTATCATTTTCAGTTATTTTCGTCATTTATATATATTTTTTCTGTTTTATTTTTAATAGTTTATTTTTTTTTAAGTAGATTTTTATGATAAATACTATAAATGTAATAAATAATGGTCAGTGCTAATTCAGTGCAGTTGGTAGATGGGTTCTAATTAGTCGCTAATTAGACAATGACAAAGTACATGTTGCCATGCTGAACACGCCAGTCGCAATGGCAGCTGCAATTGCTGAATGCAGGTACAGAAATTTGCCGATTAAGGTAATAAATTGACTTTTCGTGTTCTGTTCGACAGAAGTATTCCGAGAAATTTGTCTGATTCGTTGACAGTGCGTTTGGATCAGTTTTTGTTTTGGGATATTAATCACACAATTATGGCAATATATTTACTGTGAAAAAGTTTTTTAATGGAGCACTTCTTCATGTTAATCCCAGTTTTAATTCAGTTGATTTTACATTATTTATTTTTGTGCGGAAATATTGTTTTCAGGTAGTTTCCTCTCAGATTCCGTTATTTTTAGTTTCGTTTTTAGTGTTATAATTTGAATAAAAATACAGCACGCAGTAGTTTTCGCTTTTAGTATAAACTTTATTTCTTTGAGTAACAAAAACTTCTACGAAGTACCCTACATAAATCCAATTACTTTCTTCCGTTTTGCTGTTTTTTTTTAGTATTTGATACTTTAAACTGAACCGCAAACGCACTATAAAACACGATCTACCAATTAATCACAAACTACATAACATTCTATTTCAAAATATTTTTCTGGCTTGCATCGGCGACAAACTGTGCTAGCGTAAGACAGAGGTGTGTTTCTTATTTTGCGCGGTATAATTCTCTTTTGTACATTTTACACATTCTGCTCTTTGACTGAATGCTGGTGATGGTCGCATGATTGTAGAGTCCGATGACTATCATATATAAAGTTGAAGGAACTTGACCTACCACCAGCCAACCACCGTAGTTGTTAGCATTTGGCGACATCGCAAAGATTGGAGGATCCAATAGAGCTCACCATTTAATTTCTTCGTTAGCAGCACTAGCCGCTCTACCAGGGCCGTACGGCGTCCGCTTAGCTGAAGTATTGTCTGCGTTAATAAAGCACAAGGAACAAGGAGTCACTTACTGCGACATTTTTTGTTTTAATGGGCTTGCCTAGCTTTATAATCTATTTACAGTAAACTGAGCACTTATGAAAGCCCTGCTTAAGATCAACTTGTGTGCATATTGTGTATTATTCTACTGTATATAAAATTAACATTTACTTTGTTCATGAGTCGGTGACATTAAATAGCAAAATTGAAATAAAAATTAAATATTTTACAAACTTGCTACTTTTTACATTTATATGCATTAAAAAAAACAAAAGGCCAAATAAATAATTTTAGTATTCACAAATATTTACCTCACACTTTTAATTTAACGTGAAGACATAGAACTATTTTTCCCATGTCGTTGCCAATTTTACTGGGCGCTCGCCAATCAGTGTGTCTGTTGAAACACATGCAACTAGGGACAGCGACATTTTTCGAAGGTTGATTTCAAAAGTGTTCAATTAACCGTGGATAGCCCACACTACGTAGAGCACTTAACAATACAGAAGCGAAATAGCCGCGTATTCCGCGAACTCCAGCCGCACACGCCACCAAAATGGCGTCGCCGGCCAGCAACGCGTCGGAACGCCGTTCGCCAATCAGCGCCTGCCAACTTACTCGCCGGCCGGCAGCCCAGCCAATCAGGGGAGAATTTCGCAACACGCATTAGCCAATCGGACACAAGGCGCGCTCTTAGAAACTCGCGCAGGTAATCAGAGAACGGGCACGACAACATCGAAGAAATAGCCCACGCCGCGTCTCCTTCGTGTATACATCTACTCTGTGGCTCTACTCTAGAGCAGCGTTTCCTAACCTTTTCCAGCCACGGACCCCCACTCATTTCACTCGCTTCAGTCAGTCTCGCACACCGCCCGCTGGCGCACGTTCGTCGTGCTAAGTAAGCGTAGCGATTACGACACTTTTGGTGGCATTTATTTATTATTGTTAAATGGTCCAGAGATGAAACTGCGGACTCCAAGGGGTCCGCCGACCCCAGGTTAATAAACACTGCTATAGAGCTTCTTTCATTCAAGTTACTGTATAATTATAATAATGGCGTATGGGGAGTGCACCCAGGGCAAGGCAACACCCTCCGAGTGACGGTCTTTCCAGCTGGGACCCGTAGGTGACCGTCATCCCCGGACATGACAGAAATGATACCCCAGAATGGAGCGGCGCTGGAATGCAAGGGCGGGGGAAACGGGAGTACCCCGAGAAAACCCTCCGGCAAGCGGACTCGTCCAGCACGATTCCCACATGCGAGAACCGGGAGTGAACCCGCCGGGGATCGAACCCGGATCGCCGTGGTGGGAGGCGAGCGCCCTGGCCACTGCGCCACCGCTGCCCCTCAAGTTACTGTATAATTGTTGCCATGTAAAACTCTGTGATAGATGACGTTACAAAATGTTTGACCTTGAGAGTGTCCCGCCTGCCTGGCACTTGAACTGCGTTGCAGCGTGTTTCGAAATTCGCGTTTTTCCGCGGGACTATTAGACGTGCACCCGACGTGCTGATCTACGCAACGAACACATACTTTGCACGAGGGCTGTTGAGAGCTTCCAAGAAGTCACGCACGCGCATTATAAACGCCATTTCAGATTTCTCCGACATAGCTGAAAACTGCTTTTTTCTAAGCGTTGAAACCTCAAAATGTACGCTTCAGATACATACAAAACTTCTCGTGGGCTCTGCTTTGAACCTTGTCACAGGTTTTTCACCAATAAAACTTTACGGTCGCCGTTGAAAGTCCCGTTATATACGCAGCACGACGAGAACATTGCCTTGCGCTTAGAGGCGACGGCGAACTTGATGCGCGTGGCAGTGTCGTCCTTATCGTTCCCGTGCTTCTCGGTCTCGAACGCGGAAAAAACCTTTAGGTAAATGAGAGCCTTAAAGGTTTAAAATTTTTTTAGAAGTAAATTTGTGATGGTTTAAATATACGAAATAAGAATTTGTGCCAGCACTAGTTTGGTTTCCTTTCTTCTGGAGAGAGTTAATTCCCCCGCTTTTATGCCAAAAAATGTAATGGGAGAGTCTTACAAGCTAACGTAAACTTGCCTTTAAAAACGGCAGTCAATTCTATGGTTTACCCCTGGCTACCCGGTAACCTAGCCTAAAACCTGGTGCGCTCTCTTGCTCTTATGCAGTGTGCAAATGTGGAACTTGACTGGTGACAAACCACAAAAATTATGTTCAAAACACTACAGTAAGTTTCCGAGTAAAAATTTTTTTGTACCTAAAACTATATATGAAATCACCATTTCTAGCCATTTCTAAGCTCCGAGCATAAAAAACAACTAATCAGGCATATAATTTTTTAAAAATATAATTTATAATCCGATCACACAAAGAACTATTATACATACATTCACCCTATTCTCTCTCTCTCTCTCTCTCTCTCTCTCTTCCACCCGTTTGACAGCTGTTTTTGAATAGGTATTACAAATAATTATTTATCCGCGATTGTAATTTAGAACATTCATATATAGAGGCGTCATCAAACAGCGATCGGCTGAAAATACGTTTGACTTCCAAAACACTATTTTACTTTGTTTTGCCCAAGTTAAAGGAAAGCATTTGCTTTTAAAATATTACATGTTTTCCTTTTTTATAATTATTATTTCGGTAATACGCTTTACTTCCACAGTAAATAAACTGTTTTACGTTTCGGGTAAACGTCATCATGGAGATTTTCTAAAAGCTGTAATTCTTTAAGTTTGTTATTGGGCAAAATAACTACCTGTTTCATGTTTCAATATTGTTATTTGCGTGCTAATTTACGGTTGCAGGTGTAGGCTGTTTGCGGTTATTTGAGCACTTTTGAAATCAACCTTCGAAAAATGTAACTTCCTGTATTTTAACAGGCGCACTGACTGGCGTTCACCCAGTAAAGTTGGTAACGAAGGAGGGAAAGTAGTTATATGTCCTACTGTCGAATTAAAAGGTTTAGGTGAATATTTGTGAGTACTGAAAATATTTCTTGCTTTCTGGTTTATTAATGCACATTAGTGTGACAATTAGAATATTTCTAAAATATTTACGTTTCTAATAACTTCACAGCTTCACTTACTCGACGCATGGATAAAGTGATGAGGCCCATGGCAACATTAATTTTACATATGGTGGAAGAATACACAATGTGCATACAAGTAGATCTTAAGCAGGGCTTTCAAAACTGCTTAGTTTACCGTGAACGGCCTATAATATAATAATATTACCTTTGTGTTCTTATTTTAATTATTTATTTAGCTATAAAAGTGGTGAAGGTGAGGGGTGGAGTTTGGAGAAATTTGGGCGGCCCTTAACATTGGGGTTTTGAGGGACGATTATGAGGGTGAAGCGAGGCGAGTGTGGTTGTAACCATTCCGTATTTCTAATTTTGTCGAATGTCACAAATTCTTTCAAAGATTTTCGTTCTCAAAATTTTCTTGATTTCAGTTTTTCAACTACCGATCAGAGTTATCCTGTTTTATCGAAATTAATTTTATTATGATAGTATAGTAGTATATGCACATTTAAATATGTATTATTTAATAAAAATTATATGTACAAAGTAACATTTTGTTTTTTTTTCATGTAACGAACTATTTTTGTGTATTGTCTTGATGCATTTGTTGGGTTGGAATAACCCAAAAAATCTTCCATATTGCAACTTCGAGGTTTATTGAATACAATTTATTGTGCTGTATATAAAATTATTTCTGTATTCAATAACTTGAATTTAGCTACTGAATCCAGTACATATTCAACCGTGCGAACTTACCTGTAAAATCAGTGGCGTAGGCAGACATTTATTTGTGGGGGGGGGGAGGAGGGTTCTTCATTGATAAAGCAGCGCCTATGAAAAATTTGAGCTGATGAATAAAAGTATATGTATTAGACACCTACTTTTTATTTTACTTATTTTTACTGTTTTATTGACTAATAACTATAGTTTTTTTAAAATTTGTTTAATGTTCCCTTCATATTTTAGGGGGTGAAGTTGAACCCGGGATTCCCTCCCCCTTTCCAACGCTCCTGTTTTAAAATCTATTTCCAAAGCGATGCGGTGGTATAGTGGTTAGACTACTCGCATCCCACCAAGGCGAACCGGGTTCGATTTCCGGCAGAGTCGCTCCCTGATTTTCACGAGTGGGAAACGTGCCGGACGATGCCGCTGGTCGGCGGGTTTTCAGGGGGATCTCCCGTTTCCCCCGCCTCTTCATTCCGGTGCAGCTCCATACTCGCCTCGCCGAGGGCTGTGTTTGTCGCGGGGCCGTAATACGACGATTACAACAGAGAGAGAGAGAGAGAGAGAGAGAGAGAGAGAGAGAGAGAGAGNACGAACCGGTGTGCGGTTGGCAATCCGGTCACGCCCCACTTCGTGACGGTGCTTCCCCCGTCGTCCTGCCTTTTTTTACTTCGTCTTCTTGTTTCAGTCGAGGGCAAGGTCGCCTGCAGCGGACGAGGAGAAACAAGACTGCGCGGCCATGGCAGTTGCCACCGGATCAGTGTTGCCAGATGGCTTCTACTCCCACGAAATGCGCGCGATTCATCGTCTAAACACGCGCGAATACCCGACTATGGTTTATTCGCGGTTTCTTCAAACTTTTTGAATCAAACCTATGAAAAATACACGCCATGTATGACGTGTTTGGTTGTTTCCTAACTTGTCACGCATACAAGCGTTGTATACTTGAGTTAACATAAAAGTTCCTTATTTTTGATTAAATTAAACTTTTGCATATTTTTTAACGCTAAATTAAAATATTTCATTTAAAATTAACGCGAGTAAACACAGGGAGAAAATGTGTGTGTTGGTAATGCGTAGCAAAAAATAGTTATCGTGCAAATTATTATTAAACTAAGTGGCCACGAATGTGGTGCGCAGTGAAAAGATTCTAGGTCTTGAGAGCCGATTAATGTGAAGCGAGGTGAGTATGGAGCAGCGCCGGAATGAGGGGGAGGGAAAAACGGGAGATCCCCGAGAAAACCCGCCGACCAGCGGCATCGTTCGTCGGCACGATTCACACATACGAAAATCCGGGAGCGACCCCGCCGGGAATAGAACCCGATTCGCTGAGGCGGGAGGCGAGTAGTCTAGCCATTACACCACCGCGACTCCCCCACCCCCCTCCCTGCACCGAACATGTTAGGAACAAAACGAGATTTTTTTTATGTGAGAGTTTTGCATACGGAAAATTTTCGCCACTAGATGCACCAGTATTCCAAAGAGGTCACTTTTATGCAGGCGGTATACGGAGAAATTATTGTGTGTAAAAGTTAGTTTTTGTCTTGAATTGTAATCTACACTTGCTCCGGCCAAAATATTAACTATTAACTTTATTTCGTAGCAATAAATCACGGTCAAAAATTGTGCCTACAAGAGCAAACGGTAAAAATACAACTATGTTTGGCTGTGAGCGTTGAGTAGCAAGCTTATATCAGTGGGAAAACAGTGGGAATTTAACTGCGAAATAAATGCAGCCTTCACCAAAAGGAACTTTGTACTTTTGTTCTTTCTTTATAGGAAACTGCGCAAGGAAGCCTTAAAAATTATATTTTTAACCATTACACTAAATTTTCATTTTGAATTCAGTTGTCGACTTTAAATTTAAAATTTCGTGTAAGCCAACGTTTTGCTAATTCCAGTTTACAATATAATATTTAACATGTGGACATAGTTCGTTATATTTCCATTCCAGTGCGAAGAACAAAGTTCATTCTTTACGAAGGTTCTGAGTAGATATAAATATTAGGTTCTAGAGCAAGGGCTGGGGGCTGGGGATCCACCGCCATCTTGGATCATCCTTCTTATTTCCGTCGGCTATCTTGTTTCCTGTCGCCGTCTTGAATCCACCATCTTGGATGTCGTCACAGCTGCCATCGTGTTTCTTGTAGCCATTTGTTTTTTTTTTCGACATTTTGTTTTTTCCGCCATATTTTTTTATACTTGTCCTTCGTTCAACTTTCGCCTGTTAGGGGCGCTGGTGTCGCTCTCGCTCGGCCGCCATGTTGGTTATAGAGTTGGCCACTAGTGCGCTGCTTTTTTTATTTCGTAGCTCAAAATATTGTTGGGAAGAGGATGGGATCGACCTACTGAATCTTGGGTCGGTATGCAGACTCCTTATATAACTCGGTTATCAGAGCAGTTTTAACAATAGAGTTTTAAATGCCATATACACATTGCAATGTTGATATTATATATATATATATATATAACCAATTCAGATATGACATTAGAGTATATGTGTATGTTTAAATTGTTATTAATTATTTGTTCGATTTATTATATCACATTCTTGTTTTTCTTATTGTTATTTTTATTTGAATAATATTAATGTTATATATTTAATTGACCATTATTTATACTTAAAATATTTGTGTCATTTTGTAATATGGCACTGGAGAGCCAAAAGAACTGCGTGCATATGCAAATAACAGAGGTATGGAACCAATCAGAGTAACGCGATGCGGTCGGCAGCGCCTATATAAGACAACAAGCGTCTGGCAAAGTTGCTAGATCGGTTACTGCTGCTACAATGGCAGGTTATCAAGATTTAAGTGAGTTTCAACGCGGTGTTAAAGTCGGCGCACGAGAGATGGGACATAGCATCTCCGAGGTAGCAATAAAATTTGGATTTTCGCGTACGAACATTTCACGAGTGTGCCGTGAATATCGGGAATCCGGTAAAACATCAAATCTTCGACATCGCTGCGGCCGGAAAGAGATCGTGAAAGAACGGGACAAACGACGACTGACGAGAATCATTCAACGTGACAGACGTGCTACCCTTTCTCACATTGGAGCAGATTTCAATGCTGGGGCATCAACAAGTGCCAGCGTGTGAACTATTCAACGGGCCATCATTAGTATGTGCTTTCGGAGCCGAAGGCCCACTCGTGTACCGTTGTTGACTGCACGATACAAAGCTTTACGCCTCGCCTGGGCCCGCCAACACCGCCATTGGACTGTTTATGACACGTTGCCTGGTCTGACGAGTCTCGTTTCTAATTGTATCGGGTGGATGGACGTGTACGGGTATGGAGACATCCTCATGAATCCATGGACCCTACATGTCAACGGGGGACTGTTCAAGCTGGTGGAGTCTCTGTCATGGTATGGGGCGTGTGCAGTTGGCATGAAATGGACCCCCTGATACGTCTAGACGTGGACAATTCCAGCAAGACAATGTGACACCCCACACGTCCAGAGTTCCTGCCGAGTGGCTCCAGGAACACTCTTCTGACTTTAGACACTTCCATTGGCCACCTAAACCACCAAACATTAACATTATTGAGCATATCTGGGATGCCTTGCAACGTGCTGTTCAGAAGAGATCTCCACCGCCTCGCACTCCTATGGATTTGTGGACTGCCCTGCAGGATTCATGGTGTGAATTGCCTCCTGCATACCTTCAGACATTAGTCGAGTCCATGCCACGTCGTCTTGCGGCACTTCTGCGTGCTCGCGGGGGCCCTACACGATATTAGGCAGGTGAACCAGTTATTTTGGCTCTTCAGTGTAATACGCATTGAATATGGGCTACTAACTAGATTTAAGCAAATCGGACAGAAAAGGGTAAAATTCAAGAATTTACGCACCCAGTTACCTAAAACAAGGTTGTGTGATGGTTTGATTTTCTCTTGCGCTGTCTGGTGCGTTGCTGATATTTCAACATCCTACGGCACTTTCACGTCTGCCTCAGAATACTGTACCGGTACACATGTCCCAGTAACACTATTCTCAAAAAACATATTACATTTCCCAGCTATTGTAGCATTGTGCATGAACACATAATTGTTCCCTGTACTTCCCTACTATTCGTATTTTGTCGAGCAGTTGGCATATTCAGCTCACCTTCAGTGCTCCTCACACTTGCTTTACGGCATCAAGCAAAGTCGTTCAAGAATGGTTAAGAGTCTGAAATTATTTTCTACATGTTTAGCATATTATATCCTTTTTCATTGTGATATGGAATAACAATGTGAAAAATGTATAAAAATGGAGGAAAACGACTTTTCAAAAACTGATAATAAAAAAAAGCTATATGAATTTTAAATTTATATATTTTTTTCGCGCAAAATCAATTGAACACAATTTATATGATATGCCACAGCTCAAAATAATTGTTCATGTTATTAGAATGTTGGAAAAGATATTTCTTCGAAATGCGTTCTGTGGTTCACAAGTATTTGAATTTTAACTTTTGAGATAAAATTTTAAGTCAAATAGCAAGAAGTTAGTTCTTATCACAGGTGTACCAAGTGTCTGAAATTACAAAATGCCATTCTTATAACTTCAATAAACACTAGCTTAAATAAAACGTTGGGTTAAAATAAACTTTTGAAATGAGTGCAAATCAATATTTTAAGCTGCAATTCTTATATTTACGCTAAAAAATATGGTTATTGTTATTTTTCGTATTATAATAATTTTTGTCCATTTATCATCTATATCATGCCACGAAACAAAGAAATATCCTCAAAACCTAGAAAATTAACTTGGCTCTTGAATAACACTTGTGTTTCTATCTTAGCCAAGTGTGCTTATAAGTAAATATACAAAGGCACATGACAGGAACATATATAAATACTGCTATTTATGTCTCCTTACTTGTAACTTTATTTAAAATGAATTTAGCTTTAGCTTTCTATATACGTAGTACCTTGCTATACAGATTTAAGGTTCAATGACACGTTCAACATTCATGTTGTCGAAATCGTTTAACATATTAACAGATTGATAGAGATCAGCCAAGAAATAATGTGTAAGTAAATAGCATATTTAGTTTTACAGTCAAATATTTAATGTGAAAATTTGTAAGACTATAGTTACATTAAATATATGACTAGAACACAAAATATGTTATTTACTTCCCCAAAACTTTGTAAAACAGTAGTTTCATAACTTCGTGATCTTGCTGTCGGTATGTACTGTCTTTGTTTTACTGTAATTCATATGATATTGTTAGTTTCATAACTTCGTGATTTTCTATCTGTGTGTGTTATATTTTGTTTGTTTTATTCTTCATCCTATCAGTGGTTAAGTGTAAGACAAGGCGGTAAGGACTAAACTTCGCTACTGTATAGAATAAGTCGTAAATAAATAAATAAATATACCACTTTTGATAATTTTTTATTGTTTGAAAAGTCGACATTGCATTATTATTATAACATATCAGAATTCTATAATGAATAATTATGTTGCGTAACTTCAATGTTTGCAGTTTGCTGGCATCTGAATAGGGAAGAGCTTGTCCCACACATCCATTCTTTCTTGGAACAATCCTTGCTTCATTTCCATTGTTTCCCCTTCATCCAAATAGTTCGAGTTACTGGTCGTTATTGGCTCCCAAATGACGTTGTTGAAAAGCTCTGTCCTGTTTGGTGTAGGATTGCTGAAAAGAAAGCAACAGCATTCTTGGTGATTGCACCCACAACTACGATATCCTGTGAATAAAAATCGATCGTTATTAATTTTAATTTTAAGTTGTCCCAGTTACTCCATGTGACCATCGCAAATGCGTAAAGTGAAAGGACGCCGTGGAAATTATAGGATATTTGACAACAAAAATTAAATTGCTTACTTTCTTTTATTTCTTCAATTAAATTTTCTTCAAAAACCATTATGGCATGCAGCATAAAGATAATTAATTGTATTGCTGAATAAAATTAAAAAAAAAAACTGGTCTATCTAACAAGAAACATTTTAAAATTACTTGTGAAACTCCACAGGCTAGAATATAGGGGCACAAAAAGATGGTCAGTCGGCGTTGATGTAAATAGTCATGCAGTACAGGGATGTTTTCAAAGGACATGAAACGTTTGAAGATGGTCATGAAACTTGGAGCAAAGGAGCACCTAAAAGGTAAAGAAGGGAGGGAGGTGAAGTCAACTTGGACGGGGTGCGTGCCATGTGTCAAGGCGTAGCTTAAATGGTTTAGGAGTGGCAAAGGAGTACATAATAGTACAGAAGTGGGGTATTTAAGGAACTCGAAATAAAGCCTGTAGCCGTAACAGCCCAGAAGTAACAAAGGAGAATGTAAAATTGGTGTTGCAGATGGTAGCAAGGGAGGTAGAGATATAATGTAAATGGAAGGAGTCGAGTAGAGTACGTTATATGCCAGGTAGGATGCTCGTAGATCAAACGGTCCGGGAGTGATAGAGAGGCACTTAAAATGGAGTGGGGAATGGCGAAACAGTAGAGCTGTCAAGAGTTTTAAGAGAAATGGAAATTGTTAATTAGGGTCGGTTGCGTGCCATAATATGAATATCGTAGCTTACAAATGGATTGATNTGTTAATTAGGGTCGGTTGCGTGCCATAATATGAATATCGTAGCTTACAAATGGATTGATAATGGCAAAGGAGCATGTAAAATGGGGTGGTAATTAGGACAGAAGGGGGCTATGGGAAGGAAGAGGCAGTATATCCAGCATGGAAAGGGTAGTGATCAGAAAGGATAGAGCACATGCAGATTATGAAGGATGTAGCTGAAACGGTTTAGGAATGACGGAGTAATGAGGAATGACAGAGTAACATTAAGTAATGGCAGTAATATTAAGCAATGAATATTAATTAGGGTGTGCAGGTGAAGCACATGCAAATTAATAAAGCTGTAACAGTTTAGGAAAAATGAGTATTGGGAGGAGTGAAATAGGTGCAGGGAACTAAAATATGTCTATATTTAAATGTATGTTCCTTTAGGAAAATTTATGTGTATAATTCTGCGGACGATAATTACACGGAAAAAGGTATAGGAGACTTCATTTTTAAGAAAACTTTTCACATAAGATTAAAACAAAAAAATGAAAGTTTTAGGGACTGGAAAGGTATGTAAACTTTCGGGGAGGGAGGTAGATAAAAAATACTGGAGGATGTTTACAGAACCTAAATAAGAGTAATGGGGGNTTTAAAGTATCTGCTTCAAACGTATTTAGGGGAGGATTTGGTGAAATATGGGGGGGAGAAAAACAGGAAGATATAAGGGTATCGATGTGAAGTGTTGAACGTGATGCACCCTCAGCTTCCATGAATAGAGAACGGCAAGTAGTTAAGCATAAGGTACTTTGTATGGGCGTAAAGGTGGTCGAATACCGATAATTCATACATTCTCGCACGAAATTAATAAAAAGCAGATCCCGTAGTACCCTGTGGTTTAAATTGGGTGAAAATTACAAGGAAAACCCTGCAGTATCAACCGTTTTTGAGATGTTAATTGAAAAAAGTATGCCGTTCCCATAAAAGGGAGTTTGAGATTTTTCTAAGAAGTTCCTTTACCGGTTTGCACAATCTTTAGATAAAACAGCTTATAATTTTGTCTTCTAGTGTTTTGGTGAGAGGGAAATGTAAATAAGATATGGAGTAAATGGCTTGTTGGATTGGAGGCAGGGGGAGCTATTGAGGAAAGGCGAGTTTTGTGTTGCTAGTCTCCATAATTTCGTCTACGATTTTTGAAAATGCTCAGCTTTTCTTTCCAGAAAAAAATAACTTTCGCTCGTCGTTAATAGATATCTCGGACTAAGGGTTTCAAATAAGCAATTAGTAATTTTTTGTTATTTGAAAAATTCAGTTTTACTTTGTTTGTAGAAAATATCTCCTTGTGAATGGTGTATTTTACTTACCCAGTCTGGATGAAATTAGCCCACAGTTTTGTCAGTCTTTTCACCATCACGATTTCTGGGTCGTTTCCCGTGAATAATGGAGCAAGCGTAGATATGTAAAATAAGTACAATGTTTCGTCATGATGTGCCACTCCTGCAAGATAAAAAAAGTTTATAATTACTGTAGTTTTCTCCCAGTTCTTTCTGAAGTATTTGTTAAATACCTTTCAGGTTACAATTTAGCAGAATGAAAAAATTCAAGGAAATGAAACCGAAATCTCATATGTTTAAGTGTCCCTTTCAGGTTACAATTTTGCAGGATGAGAAAATTCAAGAAAATAGTACGAAACCGAAATCTCACATGTTTAAGTGTCTTGACATTAATATTTTAAAGTTAAAGCTTAGCTCTACTTTACTGTAGCTGACTTAAGGACCTTATAAGCTACGAGATAACAGAAAAAAAAAATGCTTAAATAGCAAAACAAGTTTAACAGATCTGCGTATTACGCATATTGATTTCTCAACTGTTTTATGGAGCAATTAAAATTGGGGACGCTGTAAGTGTTAAATACTTCTTAAAAACATATGACTCCACTATACTTCGTTTAATAGATCATCAAAAACGAATGCTGGAAAAAAAACAGACACAAATGTTTTTGACTTACCAAAAGGTGTAGTTGTGCCTTGCAAATAGACGTAGCTGTACCTTCCTGGGAATGAATACTTGTAGTAGTAAACAGGCGCACTGTTCACACATGGCAGTATCTTGGATGTTCTGTGCACTCCGAAACCAACCAAGGCATCTGAATACAGCTGTACACATAAAAAATTAATTAATTAACTGCGCAAAAATTTCTAAGTATCTTTAAACAATAAATCTTATATCTGCCGTGACGTTATTGCAACTGGTTATTCCGAGATACATGACTTTTGATTTACAAAAATTGGAATGTTGAGAGCTAATGGTTAGCGTGTATGGGTCATGCTTTCATGAAAATGTTTACTCGTATATGCGTTCACAAAAACAAGGCACGCGTCGTCGTAAATACTCCCACCTAGACGTATCGGAGTTCAATCCCCGGCCGTGTCATTCCTTATTTCCCCAAGCGGAAATCGTGCTGGACGATGCCCCTCGCCACCGGGTTTTCTCGGGGATCTCCAGTTTCCCCCGCCCTTGAATTGCGGCACTGCTCCATTATCACCTCATTCCACCCTCATAAATCCTCGTTATTAAGGGCCGCTCAAATCTCTCCACTCAACTCAACTCACAAATACATAACGTTTGCATGGATTTTATCGCTATAACATTGCACATTCTGACAGTAAAATCTACCTTACAACTGCACAGCACAATATCAAATAAATGGTCACCCTTTGACATCGTTTATCGCTCTAAAAGGTGCAGAACCATTTCGAACCAACTTGGCGGTGGTCGGGTGGGTCACATCTATCTGCCTTCGTTAGCCTACCTCTCATGCGCACGAAGGACTGGCTAGGCAATGTGTAATTATCTTGACGCTGTATAGGTATTAGAACATCCCTTCCGATAGCGAGATGTGGGCATAACCTCGTCGATAAAAAATTACCTACCGCTCACGCCCAACCATCTCTCTGCAGCTAAGATGGTAGGCTGGGGAATCTAAGATGACTACAGTGTTCCCATTTACGCCGAAGGCAGGTTCGAAGTATGTCTTCCGCTCTCATTGCCACTGGGATTCGCCGAAAATTATAAGAAAATAATAATAGGAGCGAGGCAGGAGCTGGTGATTATGCTGCCCACATCGCATTTGGGTGCCATGTTGGGAGTCGGAGAAAACACGCTTCCCGTCTCTCTTACTTTGAACAATGAACAACATAGAATGGCTTGTCCCTTACATGACCTAGAGCACCCGTGAACGTCTCAAGCTGTTTAATTATGCCAAAAAAGAAAAAGTGATCGAAATAGTATTCAGAAGTTGGAGCCTAGTCACCTGCACAGCCACGCGAAATCACTGGATCGTAAAAACGTCTTCCAGCACAGAAAAACCGCACTACATCATACTGGCGCTTCAGACGAACAAACAGCATAGTATCGGAACCGACAAGTCTACATTCGACCACTGCAAAGTCGAAAACATAAAAGAAAAGTTTAATAGCGAAAGCTTCCCGTATATCGACCTGAATACTATGTTCGACCTTGAAGGTTTTACTTTGCCATATTATATGTATTCGCTATTCCAGTCATCGTATTAAGGACTCGCAGCACATTACATCTTGCGCAACGAAAATTTCTGAGACATGGCACCATTGCTGGTATTCGTTACATCGAAGCAGAACGAGCGTCTGCAAAATGGTATGGTCGACTGCCGGATTGAAATAATCACCAAGGAAAATGAGCCCAAGAATACCACACCTTACTGCTTGATACTCCAAGACAGGATTATTCAGTACGATTATTTTTCAGCCTAATAAAAATCATGAGTTAATTAAGCACATACATTCGCATGGAGTGAGGACTCACATTTGAGTCGTAAAAATGTATTGTAACTTGCAAGATTGACGCTATACCGCCACTGTGGAAGACAGAGTGGCTTATAGTGTCGTTGTTAATTCCCCCAGTCACATACTATATGATGCCTGAAGGTTAAGGGGTTTGCAATAATTTAGTCGGTTACTGTTTCATTTTTAAGGACGAATATATTGTCTCGAATGTAATACAAATAATATACATCAGCACTTGAGAGGTGTGGTACTGTAATAATTTGGTTACTCGGATTGACTGCTAACGACTTCTAAGGACTTCGTGATGGAGGGGGGCTTTTCTTGATGGTGATTGTATACTTAACTCTTCCTGGAATGATGTCAGCTGTGGTGGGTGAGCTCCGGCGATGGGCGGCCTTTGGCAAAGGCCTGCTGTTGCTGCCACCTCACTGTGGTGATGTTCTACTGACGTGGCCAGGGGTCCGATTTCCCCCCGGCCAAAATGGCGCGGCTGACCTCTCTCTGCGTGGCGATCTTCAACTGGCTGCTCAATGGTCTACTGATCTAACCTCTCTGCGCAGTACTAATGAACTGACCGTCCTCTCTGCGCGGTAATAAACAACTGACCCCACTACTCTCGAAAAGGGGTTTTTATGCTTGCCAGCCTCCAGACTTAATTGTCGGCATGTGTCACCTTGTGGAGGGGGGGGGGTGAGGTGGTAGAACGCAGAACAATGCCTTTCAAAACACGCCTAGCTCCTGAAGGGTTGGTGAGGCGGGGTGGGGGGGTATTACCCCGCCCCTAGCTCACTCTCATCAGCTATTCCTTCTCGGTGCGTTTCCACATTGTCCTGTGGTTAGCCAAGGGAAGAGAGGGGGGTGGGGGCTCTTCTCGGCACAAATATCCAGCTCGTCAGCTATTTCTTCGTGGTGCGTTTCCCTAACTTTAGGCTAACTGCGTTTCGATATCTCGTGAAACCTTCGTGCTCAACAAATCTCCCTGACCTGCTAGAGGCTTAGGGGGGTTGGTGAAGGGGGAGTGGACGACTCCTCCGCGACATGTATTATAGTCGTCATGTGCATCCTTCTCGAGTTGACCTTCCCCTGCAGTGACTAGGAGTGACACGTGTTTCTACCCTGGTTATGCG
>NQII01002654.1:41222-60280 GCA_002778355.1 Clitarchus hookeri | reverse complement strand
CAAGGTTTATGGAGCCAAGACAGCTTCGTGCTCAAGGAAATCGCAGTCACTGATTGCCACGGCGTGACTCGAACCCGCAACTTCCAGCCCCCATATCCGTGGAAACTGTTGGACGAAAAGAGAAAGAAAACAAATGCCTGGTTGCCCAAGTACTACCATGGACTGTGCTGGGACGAAGGCGATATTCCTTATCATCAGGTGGGAGGGGAAAATTTTGAGTGACTTGCTGATGCAGTACCCGCGAGGACTGATTTATGTGGTGGAGCCAGAGCATAAATAATGGCTGAGTAATTTCTGCATAAACGAATTGGAAATAATTGATGTACAGGATGATCATGGGTTTCCTTCCCTTCGTAAAATGATGAAAGAAACGGATCGGAGTTTTTTGGTGAGCGTTTCAAAAAACGCCCAGTTACTTTACGATTGGAATGCTCATGTAATGGAGATATAAACAGGGTTATACATCTCGTAGTGTAAACATTATTTTTTTTATGTATGCCAGTAAGCGTTCGAGAAGAGCTTGCAGACATGATTTCTCTCGATGCAGAGTCGGAAAAAATACAGCTATGTGCTGGTGGTGGAGATGCAAAATTATCTTCAATATTTGCTGCGAACACCTGCTGCAAGTTCTATGCATGATCTTAGACTGCGTGATATACGAAGATACCTGATCACGTTACAATCACGTGCATAGATGATGTCATTCCACAATGCGAAAAAAATTTACGTAAATAAATCGAACCCGAAAATAAATTCTTCGCCCAGTCGAGCACGAGTCACCGTGGGAGCAAGATGACCTCATTTCGTCTGGATAACCTGTACGTTTTGTCATATCTGGACGACTCTAAAAACACCTATTCGTTCTGGGAGACTGGATCACTATGTACCTACGAAGGAAAATAAGATGGATGGGACCACTGGTTATATTCAGTAACTCCAGGTGATTGCGAGCCTACTCAACAGTTAATAACTTGCTCTATTCCTGGGAATTGTGTGGTTCATCACATTAAATGGGACACAACTCTTCCAGCAACCGTGGACCAGGTTCTGGAATTTGCAGTAACTTCGAGTAGAGGCAAGGTCGACCCTCCTCCCACGACCACCGAAATTCACGCCCCTGACTGCTCCACCCAGGTCTGCGTACGTCGGCAAAATAATACCAGCAAGGCTCCGACCCAAACGGTCCCAACTAAACATCGAAGGTCGTGCCGCAGCCACTGTGTTGAAACCGTGATGCGTAAAAAGTTCTGGTGGAACCTGCGTCGAATTGCGAAGCGTGGCCATGCAAACGTCCATGTTTGACGTGACCTGCAGCCGCCAACATGGGTTTGTCCACGACCCGACTTTGACTTGGAAGAAGGCTTTCAACATTCGCATTCTACTGCGTAAGATCGATCGTCAAAGACTGCTAATAATTTTTTACGAATATTTTTTGGCTCGCACATTAAATTTTTAAAGACTCGAATTTTACGTGAATTTTTGAAATTTTTCGATTTGTGTAAATAAAACATATCTGTATAAAATGAATTATCTATGTATTTATATTTTAAACATTTTCTTTTTAAAATATAATGTTCAAAGGTTTGCTACATAAATAATAATATTAGTGTAACATTTAATTTAAAGGGTTGTCTTGCGGGAACATGCAGTACCGAAGGAGCACGGGGGACTCTTGCCAAGAATGTGTACGGACTTTGAGCGGGTGAGGGAACCAGGGATCAAAATCTTGCGCGGAGTAATTCTCCACGTCCGCTCGGACGGTCTCTGTCACACGGGCGCCGCAAGCCGATCAAAATACTTCCATGCTGGGTTCAATTTTTTGGATTTTTCGGATTTTTTAAAAAAAAATTTGGGTCAAAGGTTAAGGTCAAAATCACATGGATCCAAGATGGCAGCCGGCTGGCGCTTAGCTACTAAGCCAGGTGCCGATGCCCCGGACTCATAATAATACTACTGATATGAAACATTCTTCGGTGCCTTTCAAATTCAGGTATGAAACATCCATCGGTGGCATTCGAATTCGGGTGTGAAACATCCCGCAGTGTCATTTGAATTCGAGTATCAAACATCCCGCAGTCATTAGAATTCTGGCATGGAACATCACACAGTGTCATTCATATTCGGGTATCAAACATCGTCATTCGAATTCGGGTATGAAACATCCCGCAGTGTCATTCGAATTCGGGTATGAAACATCCCGCAGTGTCATTATAATTCGGGTGTGAAACATCCCTCAGTGTCATTAGAATTCGGGCATTTAACATCCCGCAGTGTCATTATAATTCGGGTATGAAACATCCCTCAGTGTCATTAGAATTCGGGTATTTAACATCTCACAGTTTCATTTAAATTCGGGTATGAAAAATCCCGCAGTGTCATTATAATTCGTGTGTGAAACATCCCGCAGTGTCATTATAATTCGGGTATGAAACATCCCTCAGTGTCATTAGAATTCGGGTATTTAACATCTCACAGTGTTATTCGAATTCGGGTATCAAACATCCCGCAGTGTCATTAGAATTCAGGTATAAAAGATCCCTCAGTGTCATTTGAATTCGGGCATAAAACATCCCACAGTGTCATTGGAATTCAGGTATGAAACATTCCTCAGTGTCATTCAAATTCAAGTAAGAAGTCCTCGCAGATACATTGCTTGACACGGAGGCAGTCGATCTACCTACTTTAAACGCAGTGTCTGCTGTCCTCGAAGGCTCAAATATCTCCTCTCTTTATCTCACCCCCCCCCCCCNGCTCTTTCAGATACAATCTGAGGTTTTCCGGTTAGCTATGGCACACTTAAAGAAATGTGCCAGAAATGTTTTTAATTTTTACAACTTCAGGTTTTTTTTTTACAGAAGAATTTTATGTTTGTTCCAAAGTCTTGCAAAACATTACTTTAACCTGTATTTTTTTCTCCCAAATTCTGACGGATATTGTGAGGACGACGCAAATTTACTATGCAGCAAAAAGTACAATGTACGAGTGATAAAATAAAACCTTTACTGGGTGAAGCCCTTTAATAAAATTCCTATACAATTAATTCGTTCATAAATTAATAGCATTACTACACATTTATTGGTATTCTTACCGGGCCGAGTCCATTCCGCGTCGTGTTTTCAACATCCCTGTCTTGGAGGTAGAATCTTCTTAGCTCCTTGGTAATGTTTCTTGAACGTTCTGTTCCGCGCTCGTACATAAAGGCAATTGGATAGACTCTTTCAGATTCCTCATTTATTTCTGCTGTCCAGGTGTCATTTCTTAAAACGTCTGGAACAAAACCACAAATATACTTTAGCATTTTGCAATCAACCTTATCACTTGTAATTTTGTTTAAATTCATCGGCCGTAGAACCTTAATGTAATCTGAGTAACTGGATTGTTAAACATTTTGTTTTTGCACTTGACACGACTGGGGCGCAAGTATTTTGTTTCATCGGACTTTTATACAGTTATTTGCATTTTACAACTATTTTTGACAAGGTTAATTTTTAAAATTAAAGTAGAGACATGCTTGTTGCAGGATATATTACAATTGCTCGTATACTTTAAAAATATTATATGTTGGCAAAAGAACCACGACTATAAGACTTATTCGAAACTGCTTTACTCCATTTTCTAAATGCAATTTGTTTCGCGAAGACGTTGTTGGTATTGATTTGTTAACATTGGTAAGATTGTTTTGCATTACTATTGCAAGACAACTAATTGAATTAGACATTTTTATGCTAGGATGAGGCATAAAATAGTAATAAAAATTTTAAAGCGAAAGTAATGAAATAAAAGGTTATTCAGCTAACTACGATTGTATTACATTACTGTTTACCTACATCAGTATCATGTAAGGATTATGAGAATTTATCATGTAATTTAAGAACACCAAATAATCTAGATGCTTGGTTAAAAAATTTTACAGGCCAAGTTGCTCATGACACCAAATAATTTTCACATACCAAAAATTAAATGCTGGTGAATTATTTGTTTTGCATATGTTGGGAAAAACGGCGTCTAAACATTTTACTTATTAAGGTTCCCGCCAATCTGGCGCTTGAAATACGTTGCATAGTGTTTGAAATACTAGTTTTTCTAAGAAACTATATTAAACGAGCATCAGTGTGCTGATCTAGGAAAAGAACTACGTCAGACGAGGGCTGTCGAATGTTTTCAAGACGTCACGCACATTAGAAACACCATTTCATAGCACTACAAAGTGGCTAAAAACGGCTTTTTAAAATTTCAGTATCTCAAAATATGTATGTCAGTTACACGAAACAAATCCTGGGCCCTGCATTAAATCTTCCTACAGACTTTCCACCAATAAAATAATAGGGTCACCGTTGAAAGTCCCATAGGTACACACAACGCGACGAGTACACGCACGCCAGTTCAAAGCCTTGCACTTAGCGGCGATGGCGCACTTTATGAGCGTGGCAGTGTCGCCCTTATCGCTTTTCGGCCTCAGACGCGGAGAAAAGACCCACAGGTAGGTGGGAACCTTAACAATACAACAGACATAAGCAAAGAGCAAAGTAGTTCAACTCACTGAGAGACATCCATGCAAACTCGTCTTGCGTCATGCCCGTGATGAAAGGCACTTGCGCAAAGTTCCCAGACAGTAACTGCTGTACAGGTTCTTCTGTCAAGAACTGCTCCCCGCCGTCGCTTTCTCTCTCCAGCACGGGCATAAACGAAACTATGGGGTCCCAAGCGAACTCCTGCAACCAAATATCGTCACTCAATTATTTCCTCAATTATATACTGTGCATAACAACCTGCAGTAATAATACATATCCAAGTTGTTTATGGAACATGATTAGTTACAGGGTAGTTTGGGCAAGGCCTGGTAGAGAATTTGGTACTGAAAAAAGCGCTACTTCCCAAAATTTTGTTTTGATATCAATTAAGCTAGTATTTACACCCACAAATTGTTTCCTATTCACATATTTTTGCACAAAATACTCATCATACCAGTATAAACATACTATTTAATATTATTACTAATATCCATTTTCAGTAAATATACATAAAGTAAGTAACTTATTATAAATTGTCTTCTTGTGGCTTCCCCTAGTAAAACTTAGAATGGGGAGGGGTGGCAACACTATGAATCTGCTACCCCTAAAGCATACTCGGGCTTAGGAGTGATAATAGATCCTACACATGTTTTCTACGGTTCTGGGGAAGAAAACGAAAGTGTTAATATGAACGTACATTCTTCCAACCTGTGTGGAAAAACTATTGTCACGTGGGTGAAGCTGGCTGGAATGATAAGAAAGAAATAGAACACTCCTAAAATACAGCTGCTAGCCACGGATTACATGTCTCACTCACTGACCACATGTAAGCGTTTCAAAAGTTACAAGTTTTTCAGATCAGAGATCGGACGAGAGATCTCTGAGTAGAAGAATGATTACCGCATCACAGAGCCAAACACAGGCCTTGTCTCTTAGATTTACAAAAAACGTTTTGCTAGGTGTACGTATATTCAATAATTATCACCCCCCACCCCCCAATTTCAAAGGTTCCGAACTCTGAAAAAAAATTTTGCAACAGTTTACAAAAAAGAATTCCAATTAGTTTGTTTTTACTGTGCCTAAAAATTACACAGCGTTGTAATAAATATTTAATGAAGACGGTATAACAGGAATAAGAATTAATATTAATAATAAGCAGGAACAATTAAAAAAAATAAAAAAAATTACCGGGAAGAAAAATATGACAAACCGAGAGATAAGTTTTGTTATTCTCTCCAGATGGTGTTTGTCAATACTTGAGATTGTTTATCAGAAACGATAAGGACATGGCCAAGCAAAAATCACGCACAATAAAAACAAAACATAAAAATGACATTTCTGCTAATACCAAAGTTCACACGACAAACTAAAGGAAAACTGTTACTACTGACAATGACAACAGGCTGGATAATTTCAGAGTTTTGTAAAACCGCAAGAACTACCTTGGCGAGTACTCCGAATCCTGGCCAAAACAAGAACTAGGAATATTAAACGGCAGTACTTGCTGATAGGACTAAAACTAATAATAACCAAAGATTCTGATGTGTGGAATATTAACAGTATTTAAGAACTGAAGCGTATCGAGAACTTTTATCGTAATTTTTTTTTATGAAATAGCGAAGAAAACTGAGAAGAAAGTACACTCACCAGATCACGAACCTAAAACGGAAATGTCCAAGCCTTCATAACATAATGCTGGGATAATTGCCTAAATTATTAATCAATCAAATTCTAAAGAGCGCAATGACGTATTGAGCTACTGCCGCAGTTTAAAAGTCTAGTTTACATTTAAAATGGTAATTTGTAGCTTTCTTAAAAATATTATAGTCGTTAATATTGTTACTTGGAATTCATACACAATAAATAACCTCCGAATTGGTGGTTATTTGGTGAAATGTTGAACTTCAAACACTTACTTACAATACTTGTTTTACAGCATATTACACGAAATATTTGAAGCTATTCTTGTAGCCTCAAACTCGAGAGTAAAATTACTTCTCATAAGGGCAGTAGTCAATAAGCGAGTGTCTAGTAATTATTATCTAAGGAAATTACCCGATAGATGACTAGAGAGAGGGCTATTTGCTGAGCATCTTGCCGTAACAAACAGCTTCGCAAGCTCTCTGACGATTCGATGGAGCAGTTGAAGTGCAATGCCATCTTCTGTGCCAGGCGAAGAGGATTACGCTCGATGGCCCAAGTGAAAAATGCTGAGCCGCTCATTGAGATGCCTTTGCTGAACAGACCTGCAAAAGACACAAACGTGAAAGTGTCGTACTGAATAAAAATGTTTATTTTACAACAGCTGCTCGAAGTAATCATTTTGGAGCAAATGTGTTTTGCACTAAGAGTTGTTCCTCACATTTTGTAACTACGCAATTATGTAAGTACTTATATAGATTTTGCAGTAGTAAATTATTTAAGGCGACTAATATTTAACCGACCATTTGGTACTGTGTTCAGGATGAATGATGCGTGGGCGAATAGGTCCCACGTTCGAGTCCCTTTAGGGCATTCTTCAGGCGCGGAAAATCTCGTTATTAGGTTCAGTACCCACAAAATCATACAGCGGGGTTCCTGTTGGCGTCCAAAATCAACTTCTCGGCTAAACACTATTCCTGCAGTACTAAAAATTTGTAAATCCACGCATATATGCATTCATCACCAGCTACTGAAGAAATATTTAATTCTAAATGCTGCATGTGAAAAATATTAAACTTATCCTTTAAAAAGTTTCATAGTACGTGTTTTGTTAATGAATAACGTGTAATTAGTGAAATGGGCTACAAACAGATTATCTTACATGAAATTAAATGTTTTGGGAGCAATATCTGGAGCATCCATCTCTGCAAATTGGTAATCAAAGGTTTATGCACGAAAGGCTGCCGATGAATGACGAAAAGTGAGAGTTAAAGCACAATATCAGCAAATCAGAAGAGTTATAAAGCATCCATTGGCTGCCACAGGAACAATGAACCATGCAGATGGAAGACTGCAAAAACTTTAACTTACAATGGAAACGAGTGGTACAAAGTTGGCTCCGTTACAAAGCTGCACAGAAAGACTGTAAAGTATATTTGCGGTTTCTTCACACTTTTTGAATCAATCCTTTGAAAAATCACCCCATGTATGACGTATTTCGTTGCTTCCTAAATGTCATAAATCACAAGAGTTTTATACTTGTGTTAAAACAAAAGTATCCTAATTTTTGTTGTATTGAACTTTTAGCTATATTTTATCTATGAATGATAATGGTTTATTTATAATTAATATGAATGAAAACATTGAGAAAGTATGTATGGTGGTAATGCCTAGTAAGACATAGTTATTATGAAAAATATGATTAAACTGAATGATCATGAATGTGGCGCGTTGTCTTTTTGGTGTAATTTTCTATACTTGGTTAAGCTTCGTTTCCATGAGGCGGAGGAATATCCTGAAAGTATAACCTTAGCAGGGCTTCACAAAGTATCCCTGAATGGACTATACATCAGGGCACCTGTTTTTCGCGAATATATTTCAGGACTACTTGTACTCCAAAACACAACAGCTCAGATCCTCTTTCGTGATTTTATTATTTTAACTGTGACACAATGCAAGTGTCTGCCCACGAATCACAGGCACTCAGTGTCGGAGTTACCTCATTCTCATTGGCCCAGTCAGGTAAGTAACTGTCTCCCGACAAAGACACTGCTCGTATGCCATAGGATACTGGAGTCTAGCCTTCGCGTTAATTTTTTTCGTGAAAAACAGGTGCTCCTAACTACAATACACTTTTCTCCGCAGTAAACAGTCGGAGGAGAAGTGAGTGCTCACCTCGAGACATCGGAGACACCATGTGCATCATGACGCTGAGTGAACCCGCACTGTAGCCGGCTATGGTGACGGCGTCTGGGTCCCCGCCGAAAGCTGCGATGTTCTCGCGCACCCACCGCAGCACTGCAACCTGGTCCTTCATCGCGTAGTTTCCTGGCAGGACACTGTCGCCCGTCGACAGCAGACCTTCAGTGCAACAACGTTTATATAAGATGTGCTGTGAGATCAGAAATTCATGAGCCTACCATTTTTCACGTATCTAACTGGACGGAAGCGGTACTCATGTGTGTTATAAAGAAGGTAGGTATAGTCAGTTCACGACTGGAAGAGACTTTTGAAAATCAACCTTTGAAAAAACACCCTAGCCGTTAGCTACATGCATATAACATTACAAGCAGCGGCGAGCGCGGATACAGTTAGGCCGTCAGGTTGCCAGCACAAAGAGAGTAAATAGTTCTAAAGTTTTAACGTAATTGTTAATTTATCGCTTACAAATGGTCGTCGAAAAGAATTTTATCGTATTATGCCAATTATTAATGACGTGATGCTAACGTATTTAGATTTCAACGTCTTTNACAAAATGGGCTTGAAAGTAGATTTTTAGCAGGGCTTCAAGAAAGTCTCTTCCAGTCGTGAACCGACTATAGGTAGGTAGGTAGGTAGGTAAGGATTTTAGGGTTCCACCCGGCTACAGTTATTTTGGGCGTTGGTGGCCGTGAATAAGGCCGACACTTGCTCACACACCACTTGCTTCGGGCCGCAGTGGTTTAGTGGTTAGACTACTAGCCTCCCACTAGGGTGAACCAGGTTCGATTCCCGGCGGGGTCGCTGCCAGATTTTCGCATGTGAGAATCGTGCCAGAGGATATAGCTGGTCGGTGGGTTTTCTCGGGGATGTCCCGTTTCCCCCGCCCTTTCATCCCGGCGCTGCTCTATATACTCACCTCAATCACCCTCATCGGCTCTCAAGACCTCGCTTTTTAAGATCTGCCCAATTCTCTTCACACACCCAATTCTCGTGGACAGGGAGGGAAGTCAGTAAAGACGGAGCAAGTTGCTCAGAGAAGCGGGAACGGGTAAGGAAGCGACCAAGGACCAATCCCAGCATTCGCCTGGAGTGATTTCAGGAAACCATGCGTCAATAATAAGGAACACATGCAAATTCTTGAAATATTTAGCGTAATAAATGAAACATGCAAAGGAAAATAAAGTGACGAAATAACTGCGCCCAGTAAGAAGGAATGCGTATCGATCATCAGTGCAGATAGACGTCTACAGACGGGAGAAAAATGTAGCGTAGTTTGAGATTGAGAGATTTGGGCGGCTCTTAACAACGAATCCTTGAAAGCTTACTACGTTATTTGTTAGTTTCGTTGCACCCCAGACAAATTTACAGTAGTTTGGCCACGCTGTATGTTAGATTATGGCAGTGGTTTCTGGGCGCTCGGAATGGGCGTACCCGTTACCAAGAATATCGCCCCACTCTGGCCACACCTGTAATGATAACATTAAATTTAAAATAAAATAAAAAACAGTTCGCACAAGCTCACCTAAGGCTCCCAAGCGATAGTTGCTCGTGACAAGAATCAGTTCGTGGTCCAAGAGGTACTGAGGGCCGAGTATAGCACTGTGTCCCGTGAACCCGTAGAATCCACCTGGGTTGAAGAACACCACGACAGCTCTCCTGGGGTTAGAATTCCCACGAGGCAGCTGTACAAAGAGGAAATAGTTCAACTGTTAAATCTTGCAAAGTTTAGTTCACATCAGATTAAACTCTTCATTAGATACGCATATATATTCGCACGCTGAAAGTTCAAAAGCTTTTCGTTTTGCAAGCGCAAAAGGAGGAGCCTAGTATCCACCTGATCTGAAAAGACCTAAATCCTTTCATTCCCACATAAATTTACTCTTTCATAGTGTTGCAAATAGGAAAAAAAATTTTTACGCGTGCTGTACTTGAGCTGGCGAAGAAGGTGTATCGTTATCACAGCCAATAAACTTTGGGGTTTATGGTCGGTGATCAGATGCGTGAACCAGTCATAAGTAAAGCTGGAGCTGTGTTTACAAATCGGTTACTTCCAGGGAGATCATTGGTCACTGAGCTTCGTAGTGTACAGCACTTGTCAAATATAACGTTCCTTTACTACACGTAGCCATTTGGCTACAGTGGGCATGAAAGGGTTAGTGTAGAAGCATGGTAGCTGTTAATAGAGCATTGCACCCGACTGTACAAAACGTAGNGAGCATTGCACCAGACTGTACAAAACGTAGAACTCATTAACGAGTAGTACACACACTACTAAAATGTTCAGAATAACACGATTTATGTAGCGCATAAAAGAAGAATGCGTATATTTTTTTAACACTGTAAACTATTTTGCTGAAATTTTCTTATTTTAATGTAACCCGTTCATCAAGCAAGTTCATCTTAATATTACTCTGGTCGTATCTAATAAAAAATAATAATATTTACAAATATTTTTAGTAGTGTGTTCAATGCACATCCATTTCAGACACGAAAGTTATAATTTGCATAACCGAAACCAGCGTTCATATAACCGATTACTTCTTACATACAACCACAGTAATTATTCTGACTGCCCTACTTCATGAAGGCTTTCTTACATATGTGCTAAAGCCTGTTCGTGATAAAGTGATCACTTTTTAAATCAACCTTATAAAAATGTCACTGCCCCTGCCTGCATATGTTTAAACGGGCGCACTGAGTGACATGCGCCCAGTAATGTTGGAATTAACGAAGTGGAAATAGTACCATGTTTTCACGTTGAATTAAATTGTTTGATAAACAGTTGTGAAAACAGGATTGATTTCTTTTACTTCCTGTTATTTTTAATGCATTGAAGTGTAAGCAGCAGAATTTTAAAATATATACTTTTCTAAAAAATTTAGTTTCCCTTGACCGACGCAGGAACAAGTGATCAGGCCCCAGGCAATATTAATTTTACATATGGCGGAAGAATACTCAATATGCATACAAGTAGATCTTAAGCAGGGCGTTCAAAAGTGATCAGTTTACTGTGAACAGCCTTTAATGAGTACAGTCGGATGAAGTGGTCCAGTGGAAGCCATTTTACGTCTACTTACAATTTGGTTAGTATAAGATTACACCACGAAATTAAAGGAGTCTTCGTATCCACAGCGGTCATGGCTGGACTCCCAGCGAGGTTACGCCTGGATTATCACCATAAAGAAGCATGGTGCTCGTTGCCACTGGCCGGTGGCTTTTCTCAGGTTACTCCTAGTTCTTGCATTTCGTCGCCGTTCCATGTTACACTCTACCCATTCCGGGGCCGCGGTGGCTGAGTGGTTAGCTCGCTCGCCTCCCACCAAGGCGAACCGGGTTCAATCCTCGGTCGGGTCACTGGATTTTCACATGTGGGAATCGTGCCGAACGATGCCGCTGGCAGGCGGGTTTTCTCGGGGATCTCCCGTTTCCCCCGCCCCTTCATTCCGGCGCCGCTCCATACTCACTTCAATCACCCTCATCGGCTCTCAAGACCTCGATGTTAAGAGCCGCCCAAAGCTCTTCACTTACTCACTCTATACATTCCAAGGGAACCGCTTGAATTACTCCGCCTATTCGCGAACTACGAAGGTATTGGTTTTATCGACAGCCACTATCACATGCGCATCATGTGCAATCAGCTGTCAGAATCACGCCTATTTCGCTTTCACATTATAAAATTCAAATTAATTTTATTTACTCATTTTTAAAGTATACAATTATTTACACCAAGCATGAATCGTCATGGTTTTCTGTCTGCTTTCTAACGTCTTTCGTCTTTTAAGTTTTTCGGCAGGTGGCAACACTTCTACCCGACCAGCCACATCCGCCATTTTGCATACACTGGTTAAGCTCGGTTCACGATGAGAAACGTGTGCATAACGAACGTGTAGCTACGTATCGAAATGAAATCAGGTATTCTTTATGGCAGGGTTCATGGTCTTCGTGTACATAAACAGTCCTCACGTACACGATCACCATGAACCGTGCCATAAAGAATGCTCACTTTTATTTTGATACGTACACCTTCATTATGTACACGTTTATCATCGTGAACGGAGTAAAGCGTTTTTACCCTGAAACAAAACTACAAATTATAAATTACTAGTTTGCAAGCACATATATGTGCATCGAAGGTAAAGGGCACTGTGTATATTTTACAGAACCGAGGTTTTAACATTGTTTTATTGTATTTTTCGCGTTATCGCGTTATTTCCTGGTTCGAAAGCCCTTTATACAATACGGAATATTAAGCGATTTAACCAGCAGGAAAGGGCACTATTTTCCATTATGGTATCGGGGTAAACAGCACTCCTGTAAATTTTCATATTTGTGACACACTGCCCTTATACCTCCAATGCATAGATATATGCTTGCATGCACAAAAAGTGTTATAAATATTTAAGGACGTTTAAGGAAGCGCCTAATAACTCAAATTGCAACTTTTTGCATTTAAAATCACATATGGTTAGGACTACTTTCTGGCGCAATCAAACAGTGAACCAACTAGTGTGCGAATGGCTCCGACTTCGTCGCTGGCAATGTTTAACTCTGCTGCCATGTTTGTGGGGCCTTACCAGCGCCCATGCGCCCCGCTTTGCGAGGGTGCACCCTGCTTGCACATCACTGACGTCGTCCCAGTGGCAGGGGGGTGTACTCACCTTGGTAGTGTAGACGTTGAGGAAGAGGCAGTCCTCCGACATGGGTACGGGGTAATCTGCCACCGTCTGGAAGCACGAACTGCCGTCCTGCGTGGCGTTGCGAACCCCGGTCCACGGGGCGGCGGGCACAGGCGCCTGCGGAAAACACAGACGGCAACCCGCCACTCAAGTAAAACCCTTTTTTTTTTCCTATCACAGCTTCCTGCCGTGGCACCGGTCAAATAGGGCTGTGCGATGTTGGTTTATTTCGATCACGACACAATATTTATGTTCTGAATTATCGCAACTGCGAAATGGCCCTATGTAGAGCTGTGCATATATCGCCATATAAGCGATATACAACTTCAACGATACGCAGTATTTGCGATGTCAACAGGACAACTATTTGCGATATCAATATAAGCTGTATTTGCGATACATCGCCATTAATTTTCAATACTCTCTGGCAGCGATATATCGTACCGATACTGATATGATTAACATGTTTCGAAACAATATTGAAAAGTGTATGTCGCTCAGCTCTACAGCCAAGGCACTCGGCGAAGTAGCGCCCCTGTACCAAGGGCAGAGCACTCGCGTGCATAAGCATGGCGAATTGGGTGCATGCTTTAGTTCTACAAATAACGCTAAAAAATAATATTTTTACGTAACTTTTTAACTGACCATTAGCAATGTAACTCTTTTGTATCTGGTGTTAGTTCATATTGATTACGAAATAGACGAAATTTAATAAGAAAAAAGTTATGTAAATGTTAACTCAAGTATAAAACTACGGCAGAGAAGCGCACTGGACTTTGCTACAATGTCACGTTCTATAAAATGGTAGGGTCGAGACGGGAACGCAGCAGGATAATTAATTTTTAATTTGTGATCAGTGAAATAAGAACTGACGCAGTAAAAACATGCGCGTATTTATGAAAATGTCACAGCTTCGGATCGTATCATAAATAGTCGGATGAACACAAATTATAAGCGTTCGTGGCGGTGTCAATTTTAACATTTGGCGGATGGATACATAATGGACAGAAACAAGAGCTTGTGCGGGGTTCTCAAAAATGTCGAATAAACAGCAAACCAGCATTATAGAAAATATTTCATACCATCTCAAAGAATGTAATTTGGCGTTCCCGAAGTAGCCAAATGTATAGTTTAATCACGCTATCTTTGCGTTTTCATAATTAAATCTTTAAAAAATTAACCTTGTGTAAGGCATGTTTGGTTGTCTCCTAAACACAAGTAATGTATCTAAACTTTGTTCGTATGTCTCTTCGCGCACGTGCGCTCTCAGTCTAAAATTGAGTCGGCGGTTTAAAGAAATACAAGTTAAAAAGAAAAGCAACTTTTCCGGATACATATAAGTCAGTGAGATTCAGCGTGACTCATTATCTCTAACGAATTGGATTTTCTGTAAATAAATAAAAAACTAGGTGGAAACATACACCAAACTGCGTCACTGTAATGCTAATAGGTTTCACTGATAACCATTTTCACTTATCTGCAGCCGGTTTCTCTGATGGTCTGAAGTATCTTATCTTGTTTAACTTCTGAGCATATTGACGGGAAAAGTATGCAAATGACCGTAAGGTCTTCTTGCCATTTCAAATTTCAGAATAGCAAAAAATGGCAATTACGGTTTAAGCGAAACATTTTACTGGTAAGAATAGAAATGAAATTATTTTTTTTGAAAATACAATTTTTATAAACATTTTCGTTGCATAATATAAGCGAAGTTTGCATCGCACTAAATATAAAAGTATGTTCTGTTCACGCAGTGAATCAAACCAAACTCGCTGTAATTACCTTTATGGACGACCAGAATTTACGTGAAAGTATAAAAAGCAGACATCCATTTTAGATTCGGTCATTGGTTACGGAAACATTTGTTATTTTATTTTTGTACCACATACTGTTCTACTTTTAGACGTTATCAAAAACTACTCTTTTATCATAAACAAATTTTGAGCGCATAGTTTTGGCTTAAATGCATGTCAAAACTACAATTTTACTGTTTTAGAAATGAACAAATAATGAAAAATAACTTACGTACAGAAATGAGATAATCCACACTGAAATCATATGCCAAGAGCTATTTCAAGACGTCTACAAAATCGAACAAGTGAATGTTTCCGCAATTTAAAACATTTTCTGAAAATTAGGAATTTCTTGCATATGTATGATTTGCGGCTGCCCGTGAATTTTCGTAAAATAACTTTTGCTTAACATATTTTAAAATTAATCGGGACAAGACCTTCCAGTTGCCCTTGATAAAATTTATGCAGATTGTTTGGTTAATGTTATTTGTACATTATAAACACAGTAACATTTTGACTTTGAAATGTTATTGTGCAAAAACCATGCGACCTAGAATTTTTTTGTCCTATGGAAAAGTAGTTGCAGTTAATTTCTACAAGTTGAACATTGTGTGGTACAAATATAAAATAACAATTTTTTTTTGTGGCTTACGCTCTTAAGGGACCGTGGGAAATGTTATGTTGTCAGTGCATTCTTGTTAACTGTCGCCAACAGAAAGCCTTTCAAGATTTTTTTTTTGCAAGAATACTATCTTGCGTACTCATTTTCTGAACAGCCCTTTGAATTTACGTATTCCTTTAGAATAATTTCTTGCTTTTCGGTAAAATATACAAATTTAAGGCGTGTGAAATAGCTCGTCGGAAATGCGTCGCTTTGGTAATAATTGTAATCTATGTTGGCCTCCAAAATCCTTTATATCCTTTTTCTGTTGGCGACAGTTAACAAGAATGCACTGGAAGCAACAAAACGTCTGCCACGGTCTCTGAAAATGTGTGGTTGCTTTTTATACGTTCGCATAAATTCTGCTCGTCAACCAAGATATTTACAGCGAGTTTAGTTTAATCGAGAGTCTGATTCGATGAATGAACAGAACACATTAGTAAACGATACTTAACGCGAGGCAAACTGAGAATATTATATAACAAGAATGTCTATCAAAAATTGAATTTTTTTTTAAATTTTATGTGCATTTCTAATCTTACTATTAAGGTGTTTAGCTTAAAGTGTGAGTGTGTTTTTTTTTCTACTCTGAAATTCTGTCTCACGAATAAGAGCAAAATTTTTTTTACAGTTCTGAAGGCAGTGCTGTTTACAGTCGTTTTCATGGATACAGTAGGTGTCTCCCCCTGCCACAGATGATGTTTCCGTAAACACGCTCAGCTGACTGTCAACCTGTCTCGTAAGTCAACAGAAAATATTTTTCCATTGAAATTACTAACAAGAGTACTTTCAGAACTGTCAAAAAAAAGTGCGCTCGTTCGCGAAACAGACTACAACGAGTTTGGTATTTACGTACGCACGTCTCGTGCGCCACCGATGCCTGGCGACTTACGTATTTTCCCTGCCTATCCGTCCGAGAATAGATTTAAGTCCGTCGTAAACACAGTACGTGTTTACACCGGTGGTAAGATGCTATTTGCATTCCGGCTCTCATTCAAACACCGGTTCAGCTCTCAAGACCTCTACATATATATTGAGCCGCCCAAATATCTCCACTCAAACACCGGTAAAACTGTTGTCTGCATGAGAATGCGGATTCTTGAGCTAGAAAACGTTACCTGCGCAGGGGTTGTAACTGTACAGGTGAAATCGTAACCGCAAAAGGAAGTGTGGTGGACTTGGTACTTAGTGTAAGGTGGTGTCAAAGCTGGAAAATAACTTTGACGGTACTCGCAGTGCTATTAACAGTGTTACTTAATGGCTTATTTTATTAAAACTTTTTGTCGTGAATAAAAGGGACTGAAATAATATCTTCAGTTCTAGTACTAAACCACGAAATAATTAAATACTTTTTCATTATAATTTTGAAGTGCCATAAATTGAATTTAATCTCGTTCAGTGAAGATTGCGCACATTCACGAAATAAGTGCCTGCTGCAAATGCGTATCACTTAATTTATGATTGATATTTTGTTATTTGGAGATATTTAATAAATCCCATAACGCAAGAAAAAATGTTTCCGAGACATGTATTTCTTTGTCTTAACTCCAATAGGAACACAGATACGATTTTATAAAAAAAAATTGCAAAGAGTTTACACTCTTTTAATCAAGCCTTTGAAAAATCACCCCACTTATGAAGTGTTTGGACGTTTCCTAAATATGTCATATATCACAAGCGTTTTATACCTCTGTCAATATAAAATTTTCTAACACTTTTGGTTAAATTGGATTGTAATCTATATTTCATATAAAAATTATAATAATTAGTAATTAAATTTGCTATAAATAATTTTTCTTTTTTCTTAATCACCTCAAGAGACATTAAACGAATAATCTGTTTTTGTTAAATTGTTATTTTATTTATAATTAATTTGAGTTTTTAATTATTGTATTTATTAATCATATTTTGCAAGCTATCATGTGCAGTTTACATTTTAAGAAAAACTTCTTCCACGCTTTATTTGACAAAGTTCTGTTAAATATTTCTCTAACTCTGACTTAAAGCTCGGGAAAAGTTGAATAAAAGGAAATTTTATATTCTTACAATAATTATTCTTTGAACTCATGGTAAAATGCTTTCCCATCATCAGATTGTAAATTGATTGATTTTCTTGATCGTAGCAAATTTTCAAAAGTGATTGTTACATAACTAGTAGTTTTATTTTGAAAATAATATGAACATCGAATTTTTAAAACACACCAATGACTATTCAAATGAACTTGTAGTTTGTTAATTTTCTAGATATCTTTGAAATTTCAGGTATCCGTTTAAACCAAATCAGCTTGCCACAAATCATCAATTCAAAATTAAATTACTTTTATACTAGGAAAACTTTTTCGAACATAGATAAAAGAAAAAAATATATTTTAAATAACCTTATCAAATTATGTGCTTAATTTATACTTGATGTGAATAAGCAATAGAGAGAAAATAAAAGTGTTTGTGATGCCTAATAAGAAAGATTTTTCAAGCAAAATAATATTATACTGAGTGCTCACGAATGCGGTGCGTTGTCCCTTAAGTGTAATTTTGTATGGGGTTTTCACGGTAAAGTGAGCACTTTTGAGGCACTTGTTACTTTTTCCTGTCAGCCATTTTTTTTTATCCTTTAACCACCTTTTCAAAATAAATATTGCCATGTAAGTAACAAACACAGTGTGAATATTTCGCCGCCCTCGGAAGTGTAACGTCTAAGGCCAAAATAAACATATTTGTAGACTGTTATTCCAAATGAGAGGACTTTCAAAAGACCTCACCGTACCGTGAATAGCCTATAGACTTGGTTAAGCTATGCATGCACGAGACGGAGGAATATTCCGAAAGTAGAACTTTAGCAGGGCTTCAGAAAAGTAGGAAGTAACCACGGACGGGCTGTAGAAAGAGCCGTTAACTCATTAATTTTTATTTTATTTTATTGTAAAGCCAGCTTTAGACGGGCTCACCTTGAAGCGCAGCTCTCCCAGCGGCGGCTCGGCGAACCTCACTCCCCGGAAGGAGAAGATGTTCTTGCGGAGGCGAGACTTCAGGACGCTGCCCCTGAGCTGGCCTTGGGCGGTGTTCACGACCAGGTCCGGGTCGGAGGCCGCGTGACGCCTCGCCTCGCTCGACGCCGCGACGACGACCGCCGCCGCCAGCGCAAGTAGTACTGTGTTCATCGCTGCGAGACGCTGCTAGTCACTGCCGGCGTCGCCGTGTTCCTATATATGCCAGCGCGCGGCCGGCGAAGGGGAACACGAGAGAGACGGAGACACTCCGGCAGAAAGAAAAGAACAGAGCCCTCCCCCCTTTCTCCTGCTTCTGACATTGCTCACAGGGCGAATGACTTCGCGGAAGGGGAAAAAGTGGTTGGACTCGTTGCTCAACAACACGCGCTGACTAACGTACGTCCACCGAATCACTTTTCAGTAAAGGCTATTCACGGTAACCTGAGCACTTTTGAAATCCCCCCTCATTTGAAATAATAGCATATATATATATTTTATTTTAGTCTTAGATGTTAACTTCCGAGTACGGTGGAATACACACACTGTGTTTATTACTTACATGGCAATATTTGTAAAAAAAAAAAAAA
>NQII01002654.1:18778-37258 GCA_002778355.1 Clitarchus hookeri | reverse complement strand
CTGGCGTCTGCCATTCTATTCTAGCTGGAGGTTTGTTGTTTGTTCGGCGTTGTGGGAATACTTCGGGATATCCCCCTGGCCGCTGTCTTCGTGTTCTTCCCGCTGTCACCTGATTCCACACCGTGACGCTATTCTCCCGGATGTCCGCCTTCCCATGCAAATGGTCGTCTTGTAGGGCCGATCTGGCGCCGTTCCCTTCGTCACGGCTGCCAGGCCCTAAATCCTGGTTGATGTCGTTCGCCTGCGAGCTTCGTTAGAGCGTGGTACGGACGAATAAAATATAGGGACGCCGCAGGCGTCAACATTCTCAGCTTCTGAAAATCATTTTTATTTAAAATCTTCTTTCGCCTCCAACAAACTCGACAAATTATTACTTCATTTTCTCAAATACATTAACATAATTATCGCTTGATTCTTCTCAATACAATTACGTAATTCTTCATCAATAATAATATATCGAAGCATTCTGCAACAGTTATCATACTCAATTATTAATTATGTCATTAGTTATATCATTTTTTTCTTTATAAAATCACAAGTCCGTCTTTGGAGGTGGTTGTACTTGTTCTGTCAGAAAAGATTAGTAATATTTTGCTTCTGCCTTACTTATGTTGTCTCTTGTCCTCCGATTCGCTGTAGTCTAACCATGGCACATCTCTCCGCCAATCAGCAATGGCGGGACGAGAGACAACCGGGATAGTTTTATTTAGAACTTTTGTTTAATAAATATTTAATGCTGACCACCCTCAAGGAAAGAAATGAAAAATAACAATTAAAACATTAATACTGAATACTGTATAGACACAAATGAAAAATATTGACACGTGATCTCTATGTCAATAAACTATTGAAATAACCAGATATTATACCGTTAACTCATATAATAAGTGTAATTTGGAAATTATATTAAAATAACTAACAACATAAGCAAGTACTCTGCAATCATATATAATTAAAATATCAATGATCAATGTTAAACATATCCCTAAAACTGCAATGTTACAAAGTATGAAATGAGCTAATATGTAAACTCTTTCCTCCACCATTTTCGAAGGTAGCACCACGTTCTAAATTAAGGTTTTATTTCCTTTCTCGGGAAACAATTATATGATTAATCCCACCAAATTCATGTGGCAGAGTATGCTTTAGTAGTTCATCTAAATTCATATTATTTAAGAGTTTGGTAATATATTTTCAAAATAAAAGCCATGTAAATACTGTTGCTTGATGTGCCATTTGTCTAAGAAAAAATTTTCGACCTATCTTTATATGCTAATGGTGTCTGTCACAATGATCAAATGTGTTAATATACAACCTTTTTTTTATAGCCGTGTATAAAGGTCGTCACACTAAAAAAAATGGCGTTTTTATGCCATAACTCTGGGAGCAATCAATCGATTCTCAGCAAATTTTACCCGCAATCAGTACAACGGTAGGTCATGAAAATGTACATGTTTTAGATGGGACAGGCCATTTTTTAAAGGATGTTTATATAAATAATTAAAACTAGTATGATATATCTATTAAAAAAATTAAATAAAATTAAACCAAGTGTTGTACGCTAACAGTATAAATTAGAAGCATCAATTATGCGCACAGAGACCCTCTTTTGGCAGCCTTCTTTAACATAGTGCCAAGTGAGAAAATTGAACATTTTGCCACATTTCCAGGACCATTAAACTATTTTCACCAAATTTCACATACCACTAGTTCTACAGAAGGTCATGTAAACTTACATGATTTAAGTGGGGGCCGGCACTTATTTTCAAAATGGCGACCATACAAATAATTGAGTTAGGTATGTCATAGATTAATCAGTTTAACCAAATTCAACCTAAATTTGTGTTATGACAATATCTATTAGAAGCATCGCATATAGAATCGCTTTTTTTAAAGAAACTTTGTACAATATCACCGAATAAGAAAATAAAGTTTTTATGCCCATATCTAGGGAACCATTAAACCCAATTCCGCTCAAGTATTCATACAAGTAGCGCTACGGTAGGTCATGCAAGCTTAACGGTCCTGCGGGGATCAATGTCAAATGAAATTCCTTCTTATTGCGTCATTTTTTATTCAAACAAAAACATTTTGACGTGGCTTTCTCAGAAAACATTGCAACATTAAATTATTTGTTTAATCATTTTTTTATTATATGTATATTCCAACATTACATCTCAGAAAAAAAAATTATTAAACAAAGTAATTGGCAAGTGATCTTAACGTAGCATCATTCCTTAAGAAATTTAACGTAGAATACGTTTGGTTTGAAAAAGTTATCAATTTTTTAATTGACACAATTAGAAGGAATTTCGTTTAACATTGATTCCCCATTTGAAGTTCGCGGCTGCCGGCTTGGTAGGCAGGGCCGTTAAGAGTTTTAAGTGGACCAGACACTTGTTTTCAAAATGACGGCCCTTTAAATATTTCATGTTAGTAAACCGTATCATTCAAAACCATACACTCATACATCCAAAGTTTATTATCCGACTCCTACCTCCGTAATGCAGTTGGTTCCACGCCAGCTTACAGTACGAGGTTTTCTGAGTTCGAGTTCGGGTTAAGGCACGTGTGTATTTGTAATTGTCTCACTAATGTTGCATTCGTTTCTGGTGCTATCCTTAATGACTTTGCTGTCAAATAGTCGTTAAGGGCAACTTACCTTCTAAATTTTTAAGAACTTCATTAAAAATTACGAGGACTGATTCGGAAGCCATGGCAGCTATTGTTTATCTCCCAAAAATTATTCAACACAGGAAATGTACTATTTACAGTTGAAAGTGTACGATAATTACGTTTTAAAGGTGACGCCACTGAATAAACATTAGCTTCTTAAACCCCGAGAAAAGGTTACTGCTTTATTAACGTGACTTTGACCAGTGATTTTTTCTTCTGGGCGGTTACAGAAATTTTTCCAGGAACGTTGACCAAGCAATACCTATTTTGAAGAATGTACAAAGTAAGCGCTATAACATGTCGACACGTAAATATGTATTTATTAAAATATCTGCACTGCAGTGCTGAAAATTACATAAATCCAGAATGGTGAAGACTATTAATTCCCCTTGAGTTGAATTGTAATAGTGTTGTTGAATTGCAGTACTCATTTATATTTTTATATTACCTAGTTTACTAGAGAACAGGCAATGGATAAAATTTACTTAATATCTGAACGTAGTACAGCATCAATGCCCGAGATCGTATTCGAACCGTCTATGCGTCTACTTAGCTCGAACTCTGGCGGCTCCAGTAGTATAACAATTGCAAACTTAAAAATGCTATATGACGTTATTAACGCCATGCTGCTTGGCAACATGTCAAATTCAAGTCCCACCAGAAACGCTAAATTAGATGAATGAGTAGGTTCAGTTCTTCTATGGGCCGGAGATTTTTGAAACGTCCACTAAGTAACTTGAGTTCGTGAAATTATTTAGTTCAGAGGGAAAATTAAATTTGAAAATTTACCTTGCATTAAGGAAAAAAAAAAAAAAATTAATGTCGGTAGAACTGAACTATCTTGGAAAACTTGTGTGGTTATCCTTTTTATGTTCAACGAATTACTGGCAAACTCACGCACTATAGTTACCTATTTCAGATCTTAAGCACATTTATTTAGAATAAAACGTAGGCTCAAAACATTTTTTTTTTCTAATTTCTCATATGCGAAACTAATTAAGGGGTTATGATTATTTTGTGTAATTTTCCCGGTAAGTTATTTGTTTTGCTGCTAAATGTATAAAATTAAAACACATATACGTTGATAATTAGGGTGTAAATTATACTTTTAACAATATTTCATTTTAAGAATCAGACCTTAAACAACGCGTTATGATTACTTGCCATCGTTATGAAGTGTGATCTTTGCTTTTGTGCTCTTATGTAGCGTAATTTTACATAAGGAGCTGCACGGATGTATTAAGTTCGCATCGTCAAAAAACTACTGTATTTCTCAGCACATGTATGGGCTTTGTAATGAAAAAAAAAAAAAATGAAAAAAAAATTGGTTATGGCCCCGACAGTCAATAAGCAGGGTGGTTTCGATTTCTCGCAGAGACAGGAATTCGCATCTGCTGCTACAAGACTGATTTGTTTAGCTAAGGTTATTTGTTTTCAGCAACACTTAAGTATGTATTTCGTGGCCTTGATAGCCTTTCCCGGCTTCGAGGAAAATACGTTAATTGTTACCCAGTGTTCAATTCTTTGTATTGGCTACAACATGTAAGCGGAACAGAAAGGACTCGACTGTGCGAAATTTAAATTTTGCCGTAGGAAATGTAAGCAGAAAACTAATTTTGAGTATTAATTTCAACTCTAGTGAAGTAGCTAAAATACTTCATTTATACGACGAAAAGGAAAAGAATGGGGGAGGGAAAGATGCTTATATACAGTTTTGATATTGACGCAGATATTCATGGTGTTTGTAAATGCATTAAATTTCAATGATAGCTTGAGAATAAAAGTATTATAACACAGTTAGTTTTATGGGAAATAGGTTTGTTGGNGAAGATAAAAATAAAGAAATAATGAATTATTTATATATATACACACACACACTGAAGAGCCAAAAAAACTGGCACAACTGCCTAATATCGTGTAGGGCCTCCGAGCACGCAGAAGTGCCGCAAGACGACGTGGCATGGACTCGACTAATGTCTGAATGTATGCAGGAGGCAATTCACACCATGAATCCTTCAGGGCAGTCCACAAATCCAATCTGCGCCAATTTGAGAAAGGGTTGCACGTCTGTCACGTTTAATGATTCTCGTGAGTCGTCGTTTGTCCCGTTCTTTCACGATCTTTTTCCGGCCACAGCGATGTCGAAGATGTGATGTTTTACCGGACTCCCGATGTTCACGGTACACTCGTGAAATGGTCGTACGCGAACATCCAAATGTTATCGCTACCTCGGAGATGCTATGTCCCATCTCTCGTGCGCCGACTATAACACCACGTTCAAATTCACTTCAATCTTGATAACCTGCCATTGTAGTAGCAGTAACCGATCTAGCTGCCGACCTCATCGCGTTACTCCGATTGGTTCCATACCTCTGTTATTTGCATACGCACACCTATACCAGTTTTTTTTGGCTCTTAAGTGTATACACTCCTGGGTCGCGGGAAAATATGTATCTCTTTTAGAACGATCATGTCCACATAGTTTCGTATACATGTGAAACCCGGATTCGTGTTAAAATAAGTTTGAACCCTGATATTAAAAGTGTTTATTTTGTACGAAATTTCTCGATATTAACTTCTGTATATGAATGTGTGTTAACATGTCGAATTGCGGCCGTGCTGCACAACTGAAACTTTATTTCGTGATGGTACAGCAAGTTGCTAAGTATTTATTGCGTTTTCACTCTCAGCAAGTAATGGATATAACTGTTCGCTGACTAAAAACAAGGTAACGGAAGATATTTCCTACGTATTGAGCCGTGGAGTGGCATACTTCAGACATAACCAAGTCCGGTTGGATCATCGAAACTCTGGTATGTTTCTCAGAGAAATATTCACCGAATATCGACAGTTCCTACGCCGAATATGGAAAGTTCGCACTTCGTTTCTGAGTGCGTAAAAGGCAGTAACTTGAGGGTCTCTGTCACTTCTTTAAGGGCACCGACCATGAAAAAAATTTGTTATTTAATGTTTGTATCACAACCTTTTCAACTTGTAGGCATTATCTGTGAATACACTTTCTTCAAATAAAGTGTATTTTAAATCGCATGGTTTTTGCAAAATGACGTGTCAAAGTCACAATTTTACTGGTTTTGCAATGCACAAATAAAATAAACCAAACTATTTGCAGAACATTTGAAAAGGGCAACTGAAATGCCTTAATTTAATTCATTTTCATTTATGCTTACTAAAAGTTATTTTAAAATTCAGAAGGATGCATAAATAAAAAATACGCAAGAATTTTCTTATTTTCCATCATTTTTTTGAACTGCAAAAACATTCCTTTTGCGATTCTGTAGACGTCTTGAAGTATCTCTTGGCATCTTTCAGTCTGAATTATCTCATTTCTGTACGTACAATGGATTATTTGTATATATCTAAAACAGAAAAATTGTGATTTTCACATGTATTCATGCAATAAATATGCACTATATTTTTGCGAGGAGAGAATGATTGCTAATAATCTGGTACAAACATGAAATAATTTTTTGTTTGTAGCTAGCGTTATTAACGCCTTTAAAACCTATGGGGACGTGAGAAATCATGTTACCATCAACAAAAATTTACCACGTTAAACAGTTAATATAAGCTCTCTAAATTTCTGGGGACAGAGCTCTTTAAAAAAAAACATGTACTATTGAAATATGGCCTAAAATATTGTTTTTGGCTTCAGGAAGTGGGTTGGGGTGGGGAAGGAGTCACCGAACAAAATTCGGGATGTATTCCGAATTCAGTTAGCTGGGCGAATAGCAGGCGAAGATACTTCTTCTACTTAGGTTGGTCCGAAAATTTATAGTTGACTTAAGAAAGTAGAGAGCGCTGTGTAACGTCGTAGCAGATCTTATTGGTTTTTCCGTGCGGTTTTGAAACCATGGCAAATAATTCCAACAGATGTTTTCCAGAAATTGTTTTATAAAACTTCTGGGATTTACTAAAGAATGTGAAATTAAAAATAATACACAAACGTTTATCTGTGTGGTTGCACAAATATACTTGAGGAAGCTCATTGCTGTTCTTTTCCAAAGTAAACTCTTTGTTAACAAAATTGTGATTTTGACATGTGATTACGCAAAGACTATAGAGTTATTTTCTTGAAATGACGTCACATGTGACGTGTACAAGTAATACAACATTCAGACAACGGCAGCGAAATCTTGCGAACTTTTGTATACAACAACGTTTGCGTTAATATTAAGCAATTTTTTTTTGCTATCAACTCTGTTTAGATTATTGTTTCCCAATAGTGAAGCCATCCTTATGGATTACGTACTCACTATAAGTCTAAGATGGAGACTGGGTCGATTTACACTGTCATTCATGATGACACAGCAGTTTCTCTTGTACTCTGCCAAAGTGGCACTTTGAATACAGGTGGGTGCCGCGGTGCTGTAGTGGTTAGACTACTCGCCTCCAACCTAGGCAAACCGGGTTCGTTTCCCGGTGGGCCCACTCCCGGATTTTCGCAAGTGGGAACCGTGCCGGACGATGCCGCTGGTTGGAGGGTTTTCTCGGGGATCTCCCGTTTCCCCCGCCCTTGCATTCCGGCGCTGCTCCATTCTCACCTCATTTCACCCGTATCGGCTCTGAAGGCCACGTTGTTAAGAGCCGCCCAAGTCTCTCAACTCAACTGTAAGTGTACACTTTTACACGCTTGTTATTTTCCTTATGGTTGTTAGTTTCACAAAGGCGTGTTGCAGCGTGACACAATGTTTATTATTTAGATGGCGTTTCCAAGAACCTCATGTTTCATAACGCTCGTTCGCACAAAGATGTACTTTAAATATTCAAAACCATAAAAAACGAAAGTAAGTGTTTCCTCTTACAGAAAGTTATCACTTCAATATTTTACTGGCGCCCGTAAAATCTCATGAAATTCAGACTCTGAGAAAATACACATTATCACTTTCAGTCGCAAAACTCATTTACACAGTTTGATTACTTTGATTATTCAAAACAACTAAAAATACCTCAGTGTTTGGGAGGCGTGGCTGTACTGTCAGATTCAAAAATATATTTTCATCATCACAAGAGATTTGGAGTAATAAAATATTTAACCACAAAGTCTGATTCAGTTCTTGCTTTGTAATATTCCCTAATCCTTTCCAGTCCAGCAGTGCCACATGAAATTGTTATGTTTACTCTGTTTCACTTAGTTTATATTCACAGGTGAAACTGGTGTCGTTGGTAGATTCTTAAACCGGATTTCTCTTTGACCTTGTTCTGTAACTATCTCTGACCCTGATGTGGACATAGATAAAGGGTATAACAGGGGACACCATTCTGAGCTTACATAAGTACTTAAGAGCGCACCTCAGATCAAGATTTTTCCAGGCATATAATTGTCTCTTCAGACTTTGCGTCAGGTATCAGGACGCAGAGGTGCGGTCTGCCAGGCATTTCATTCAGCACACGTCGTTGGGAGTCAGATCAGTAACTCCTTTAATTGAGAGCAGTTGAATGATCTCAATAGAAAGAGAAAACGCTCTTTCCGATCGCAGTAGGTGGAGGTTCTCCGCCCGAGGGCAGTTCCAACTCACCTGTCAACAGCAGCGTAAGGAGTTGAATCCTTACGTGCCACCTTGAAAGGGCCGAGTGCTATCCCTACTCTACAAAACCCGCTTTGTAAACGAGTCCTCTTACTAGGCGGACTAGACCGTCGATCTTTCGTTGATATGCATCAACCCTTTGAAACTCGGTCTGAGGCAGGCCAGTACGCTTGCGTTCCACGGCAGCTGCTACCGACTTTTTCCGGCACACCAGACTCAGCCCTCCAGGCAAACACACACCTCCAGATCTCCTTCTAAGCAGAAGGTTCAACCAATGCCACCCAGAGTCCGACCCGCGATCAGCACGGCCTAAGCCGGGGCTTTCACACTGATCCCCTGGGTACCCACAATTTTCAGACATGCACGCTTGAGTTTTCACCCAGGAAAGCCCAGCCCTTCCAGGACGCCAGACAGCCCCTTCATTAGAGCTCAGCCACCCCGAGATCAGCCCAATTTGCCAAATCGAGCCTCAGCTATGGGGTGTGCAATTCGGTTCGCGGGTCTTCACCGTAAGGTGAAGAATATATACAGCCACTGGAGACTGCACATAACCTCACCGTAACTGATTATCTGTGCACAGACAGGCCGTTACCGCCTTCAGTCGCCCTCGCTCCGTTAGCCATGGTGTGGCCACTATATTACCAGCCCTACCGCGAGGAGGTGGAGATGGACTTGAGCAGTGCTAGGCTATATATTCGCATCACTGCTCCATTTAAGGAGTTGAGTCGGCAGCCTTCACAGCAGCAGGGGAACGCCCAATCATCAATGAGCGGGCCCCACCGGAGCTCACCGGCGCGGGCACTCAATCGACGTGGGCCGGAAAGAGCGCCACGCACCAGCTCACTCTTACACTTACGCCGGTCGCGTACTGCAAAAATGGTCCTATGAACATATTTCCTATAAAGGGTTGTTATTGAGTTACAGGCGTTTCATGTTGGAACATGCATCACTACCGCCACTTACTGTGTTGTCACGTTGGATCGGGCGTCGCGGTCCAATGCATTGGCCTGCCCGGTCTCCTGACCTCAATCCACTGGAGTAGTAGCTGTGGGGACACGTGAAAAGTGTGGTGTATTCTACGCCGATTAACGACATCAACGACTTGGAACAGCGTATCAACAACGCCAGTGCAGCTGTTCGACATGACCCAGGTATACCTTGGAGCGGCTTCCGCCAGTACGCGATGAGGCGCTGCCACGCAGGCATTGCTGCCCATGGCGGACAATTACAGCATCGTCTGTGATGTGATGTACGTCCCATAACTTAATAAAAACGCGTTGTAGGAACGTTTTTTCGTGTTATGATCCCAAGAATCACCTCCCGAAGTTTGTTACAATTGTTTAGTTATACGCAGTATATTATGTATCACACGCGATTTATACTTGTGCCAAGATAAAAGTACCTTGGTTTTGATTTAATTGAACTTTAATCATATATATATATATATATAAAGACAGGAAGAAAACAGGTGTGTTGATAATCCTGGGAGCAGAACTTAAGCAGGGCTTCAGAAACGTTGGAAGTAGCCGTGATTGCACTATAGTCAGTATTCAAATGTTTACGTAAACAAAATCATAAATCCCGTATTGCACACTACCTGAAGCTAGGAATCCCCGTCACGGCGCGCAGCTGGCGCAGAAACGGGGTTAAAGTAGAGGAGAAGGAAAGTCAAAGCACACCGGTACTTGTTTTCCCTCGGGACATTCCGAGAAGTCGGCGATTGGGAGGACAGTGGCGCTAATGAAACGGCAGTTGGTAATCAGCTCACGTTCCGAACGCTCGGTGCTTCCCCGCCGAGCTCTTCAAGAGTGTGTGTGTCTGTGAGTATGTGGCCTGTGTGTGTGTGACACGGGCAAGGTCAGCACGACAGACTCCGAACGAAGAAAAATAAACACGCCGATATTTTCCTTTCTGACAAACAGATAAAAGCCGCGATGCACGTTTGTCTCGTGTTAAACGTACACTGAAGAGCCAAAAAAAACTGCTACACCTGCCTAATTTCGTGTAGCACCTCCTCCCTCCGCCTCTAGGACGGAGAAGTGCCGCAAGACGACGTGTCATGGTCTCGACTAATGTCTGAAGGTATGCAGGAGGCAATTCACACCATTAATCCTGCAGGGCAGTCCACAAATCCAATCTGCGCCAATTTGAGAAAGGGTTGCACGTCTGTCACGTTTAATGATTCTCGTCAGTCGTCGTTTGTACCGTTCTTTCACGATCTTTTTTCCGACCCCAGCGATGTCGAAGATGTGATGTTTTACCAGATTCCCGATATACACGGTACACTCGTGACTCATACAGCAGGGTTGCCAAATGTTGGGGACATGTGCCGGATAAATCGCGTTTGCGTACTTATGTAGCGGTTTATTGCTAGGTTTGGGGACGCCACGTAAATGATAGTACAACAGTTACATTTCGTAGAATTTTTTTGCAACTCTCCTTTATTAACTGCGCTAACTGCAATGATGCAAATNACAATTTTTTTGCAACTCTCCTTTGTTAACTGCGCTAACTGCAATGATACAAATATGTAATTACTATGTTTATTATCAGTAAACGTTATTCAGCCAAATCGAAACGTATGTTGCCAATGAAACGTGTGTATTACGTCCAATCTACAATGAGATTGGTGATAAACATTTAGATTTGTAACAAACACGTAGATTTGTATTCCTTAATTAAGATTATTTGAGTAAAATACCACACACTTAAGGTAGAAGAAGAGCGGCTTCCTGTGAGGCGTTGCACCCGACTATAAAATATGACATACGAAAGAAGAATGCATATGCACCGAGTAAAATAAATTGCGTCTCGTAATACCAGGATTGCGTAGAGAAGTGAAAACTGAGAAGAAAATACGCAGGTCATTTTTAGTCTACTTTCCGAAGGAAAGAAAGGCTGATGAGACCACTTTCCTGTCTGTGAATGTGTGTATATATGTATGTGTGCGTGTACTGTGCTTGTCGTAACCCCCACCCCCCTCTATAACTCTCTTTCCAACCTTTTTTCAACATTTGAACGCCTGAACCGAATTCCACCACACTCGGTAAACATATAATACCTAGTAAAGACATCTGACTTTTATAGTTTACGACCACCACTCCGGGCACTCACTTTCAAAATGGCGGTTATTAAAAAAATTAGGGTGATATGTCATATTTTGAGAATTACTCAACAGGTTTTAACCAAATTTTGTATATGGACAGTGCATAATGTAAGAATTGAATTTTTGTATGTATATTGATGTCAGTTCACCATTCTGGAAGACATTTTTACATGAAATAATAACAATTTTATTTTACAGGATGAGTATAAAAGAATACCCCAACTTTGAAGGCCTATAACATTAAAAACCAAACAACCTACAACCTTGGTTGACCTATCAAATGAACCGTGGAACTGTGAAGTTTCTTTACCATACATTCATAAATGTTCAATGTGACCACCACAAGTGGCCCGAACGATATCTACGCGATAATCAAATTCGTTCCACATTCTTGTCAGCATGTCCGGTGTTAACGGTTTGGATGGCGTTTGTAATTCTCGTTTTGAGGTTGTCTATGTTAGCCGGCAATGGTGGACGAAACACTTAATCCTTTATGTACCCCATAGAAAAAATCGCACGGGGTAAGATCCGGGCTTCTTGGGAGCCAGTGATGAAGAGGCTGGTCACCACCTGCTCCTCTATCAATCCAGCGTTGCGACAACGTCTTGTTCAGGTATCCGCGAACAGCTAGGTGCCAATGGGGTGGCGCTCCATAAAGGAAACATCAGACCGTCCTCTTCACATTGACGTGTCGAATGCGAGCTCCCTTCCCCCTCATTTCTATATCAATTCTAGACAAATTTGGCATGTAAGTTATACTATGGTAGGCCACGTAATATTTGTTTTTCAATTAAATTGATTAGAAATTTATTTTCAAAGTGACGGCCATATAAATATTTTTTGGGTTATTTGGTATATGTAGCACGCCGTTAACCAATTTCGACCAAATTTTGTATGCTGAAAGTTTCTATTAAAAGCATAATATACGCCAAACAAAAAACCACATTAGTACGCCATTTTGTAAGATAGCGTTACGTTACATTAAATAATACAGTTTATGTCATATCTCGGGAAACAATTGTCCGATACGTACATAATGTTTTATTAATGGTGTGGCAGGCCTTTTTAATAGCGTAAAATAAATAATTTAGTTTGTATATTATATTTATTAAACAATTCGACGAAGCTTAATCAAATTTTTTACACCAAAGTATTCGTTAGAAGCATAAATAATGCAAAGAGAGATACTCTTTTGCCGGCGTTTTTGAAAAAAAAAAAAAAAGTGCCATGTGAGAAAATTGAACATTCTGCCATATTTCCGAAACATTTCAACTAATTTCTACCAAATATTTTTACTAGTAGTGCTACAGAAGGCTACGTAAATTAACGTGTTTTAAGTGGGGTTAAACATTGATTTTCAAAATGGCTGCTATACAAATATTTTGATCATTCTGTCATATCTATTAAATAATTCAACAAAATTCAACCAAAAGACTGATTACATCCAAAGTTGATGCTCGGGATCCCACCCCCGTAATGTAGTGTATTGCATGGTAGCTTATGGCACGAGGTGTTCTGGTTTCGAGTCCCGGGTAAGGCACGTGTGTAGTTGTAATTGTATCACTACTGTTGCATATGTCTGTGGTTTCGTCTGTTACGATATCATAATTAAAAATTAATTGCACCTATGTAGAGGAAAGTATGCTGGTTAGTTATATAAGTAACTTCTTTGTTATTATGGCCAGCAGTTTGTTCACAGCGGCCCCGTGAATATAGCGTATGATCACCAAACAGCATCGCAGAAATCGCGGCAAAACTTCATGCCGCGAATACCACAGTCGACGAGGAGATACTGAGTGATGTGCGGTGCAATATTCTGTGGTGTGCGGCCGATTGCCAGCGAACGGACGACTTTGAACATCTGATGTAAATCCCACCCACCTCGCGAAGTGTCGTGGACGGCTAGTTCTGCTCTTACGCTTGTGCTGTAGAATGGCGTGTATTTACGTGTACTGTCATTACATGTAGTATCACATGTGTGAATTTATTGTTGATAATTTACTGCTTTCGTCACAGCACTACTGTAGTCAAGGGTCGAACAACCGCACCACGGGATTGGTGAAAACATGTGTAACTGGTGCTGGGCCCCACACACGATCATACGCTAGATTCATGGGGCCGCTTAGGCCAAACGGTTGGCCATAATGAAAAATTGCTTTTGTGTTTTCTTCTCAGTTTCCACTTCTCTAAGCAACCTCGGTGATAAAATACGCCATTTTTTTTTACATGGTTTATTTGTAACACTTAAATATTTTACTAGTATTTCCTCATTTGAATGTTTAAAGCTGCATTTTTAAAAAGTCTATTTTTAATAAACATTTAAGATTATTTTTACTCTAAAGCACATTTTAGACCAAAACCTTCCTGAAGTAGCGCCATCATAATAATTACTATGGTTTACGTAAAAAATATTAGTACTAATGTAATAATTTGTTTTGTACACAATCATTTCAGCTATAAAAGCAACAACTTTCGTGGCTGAAATGGCTGTGCATAAAATCAATTATTTAAAATAATGAATATTACTACCAACATTTTCTTACATACAACCACAGTAAATATTATGGTAGCCCTACTGGACGCAGGTATTCTTGAAAAATGTACTTTCTGAAGTATACTAAATGGAAATACGCTTAAGTTTTGATTTAAAATATGGCCCATTTAATTGATTATTTAAATAATAAATACTAGCAAAACATTTCGTATTACATTATTTATTGCATTCGTCTTTCATAATCAACATGAATTTAACTTTTCTGAAAATTTAGATTGTGTGCCTGCGTGCTGCATTTTAATGAGTTCTGAGTGATGCACATTCGGGTTTCAATGCTCCACTGGAAGCCACTCTCTTACTTAACTCAGTTCATACTGAATACGGCAACTAGAAACAAACCAAGGAAACCCGTTCAAGCTTTCATCTTCGTCTATACCTATATCTATGGGGCCGCGGTGGCTGAGTGGTTAGCCTGCTCGCCTCCCACCAAGGCTAACCGGGCTCAATCCCCGGCCGGGTCACTCCCGGATTTTCGCAAGTGGGAATCGTGCCGGACGATGCCACTAGTCGACTGGTTTTCTCGGGGATCTCCCGTTTCCCCCGCCCCTGCATTCCGGCGCTGCTCCATACCTCAATCACCCTCATCGGCTCTCGAGACCCAAATCACTTCACTCACTCACCCCTATATCTATATTTCAAGAATTTCGGGGGTGGTAGATGTGTTGCCTACCCATGCATTTGTTAATGTGCACTTGTTGACTTCAAGCATCAAAACCTGAAAGAAACTAAGGGTTGAAATGGTTTTATTGCGAACGTAATCTGGAAAAAACACTATTTGATTAGTAAAGGAGAATCATTTTACAAACCAAATTTTCTGAGGTTTTAGACCGTTGATCAAATAAACACCATCCACTTACTTGTTGTTTAATACCACGTAATTTCTAACATACTTTAATAAACGGTCTGGTTGTAGGGGCATTTATCCCCCTAAGTACACACTTGAGGCTACGAGTCATGTTATTGTTTCTGTCTCATTTCTCACGAGGAATCATCTCACAAAGTCCGTAACATACTTTCACGGACAGGTATTTTCATGCATCCAATCTGGACGCACTGGAAGATTTGTCGTTATTTTACATCTCAAAATAAAGTATCACTTATATTTGTTTATTGCAAAAAAATATTGATTTTTTTTTTTAATGACTTTGCATACACTACAGAGCCATGCCGATAAGGCTGCATGAGAAGAGGAAAAAAGGCGTGGTAAGGGGTTCCTTCTTCACACTCAACGCCCAACACAAAACTCTCAAAAACGAAATAAATAAGGACTTTCACGTTCTAATGTTTATATTGTATTCTTGTTAGCACACGTGAGTTAAAGTGTCAAGCTTAATGAAGGAGTTGCCAATTGGTAAGCCTAAAACTTGACGTTTGACGTCTTTTGGAATAGAAACTTCTCTGACCCCCTTTGCGAGTGCCTCTCTGTCGACACGTGTCACGAGGCAGGTGGCAGAGCGCAGTTACACGTGTCCTGCGGCTTAGGCCTTCCCCCTTCACCCACCCATCTCCCTACGCCTTTAGCAGGCCCGTGAGATCTGTTGATCGCAGAGGTTTCATGAGATAATCATGCACAGTTAGCCTAAATTCAGAAAACACGCACCGAGGAAGAAATAGCTGAAGAGCTGGATAATGATGCTGAGAACACCCCCTCCCCCCTTAGCTTAACACAGGACAATGTGGAAACGCACCGAGAATAGCTGACAGAGCAAGCTAGGAGCAAAGTGCCACCCCCCAACCTTCAGGAACCAGGGCACGTGTTTTGAAAGGCATTGTTCTTCTGCCTTTCACCTCACCCCCTCCCCTAATAATAGAGACACGTGCCGACACTTAAGGAGGAAGGCTGGCGTGCATAAAAACCCCTTTACGAGAGAAGTGGGGCTGTTAATTATTACCGCCCAGAGACGTTAGTTCGAGAGAGCAGTCAGTTGATTATTACCGAGCAGAGAGGTTAGTCGAGCCAGTCAATTATTACCGCCCAGAGACGTTAGTTCGAGAGAGTTGTCAGTTGAATATCGCCGCGCAGAGGGAAGTCAACCGCGCCGAGGGGGCCGGGGGCACATCGGACCCTCGGCCACGTCAGTGGGTCAGTAGAGCAGCAACCACAGTGAGACGACACCTAGTGCGGGCCTGTTTCCAAGGCCGCCCCACACCGTCGGAGCTCACCCGCCCCAGCTGACATCATACCAGCACCAACAGCCGAGCAAGCTTAAGTATCGAGTCACCACCACGAAGTCGTCCACAGTTAATACGAGTAGTCAAATTCGAATTAGAGTACCACACCTCTCAAGTGTTGATGTATGTAGTTTTGGTTCAAACTCCAGACAATATATATTCGTCCTTCAAAATGAAACAATAAAAGACTACATTATTGCAAACCCCTTAACCTTCAGGCATCATATAGTCTGTGCCTGGAGGCATTAACTACGACACTATACGCCACCCTGTCTTCCACAGTGGCGTAGCGTCAAACTTATTACTCAGTTTTCTTCCTCGCACTTCACTAAGGCGATTTGCTTAAGGGGGAGTTAATTGCGCTTTTGATAGTAATTTGTAGGGCTGCTTCCCGAGTGCCTCTTTTTCCGCACGCGATAAGCACAGAGTCAAACCGACACAAATGTTTAACTTGTTATCCTCGACTCTTGATCCCAAATGCCTCGCTAAATTTCGTATGACGTACACGTAGTTAAGTATTAGCGGTGCATCGCTGCCGCGCGACAAACATTACAGGCTCCAGCTCCTCGAACAGGACGTCATTGCAAGCAGCTGTGTCTATTATAATTTTTCCAAAAAAGGTAATATTTAAATATTTTCTCAGAACATAAAGAAAAGTCGACATTTGGTTGCCAAGTCAATAAATATGGTTACCTAAACATAAAAGTGGGAAAGTCAGTAAAATTCGTTGCAAGTAGCTCTCTGTTTACGATATTTATTCTTCTGTAAAACGGTGTTTTTAACTATAGCGACAATGCAGTATCTTTTCTGAGCGGATCGCTGTATTAAAACCTTATAGCCACCACGCGCGAAGTTTGTTTATTGTATTCTCCATCTCCATTGCAGTGCTTCCTAACGGCTGGACGTGACATTAAGGCCTTTTAAAAATTTCTACTAGGGAGGTCCTTTAACCGAAGAAACGTGAAGTCGAGGTTCTACGGTCTTACAATTTCGGCATTTTACAAAATGCTTGCATATTAAAACAAAATACGTATTGTGACAGAGGGTTCTTAGTGACCACCAGACCACTCTGTCACATGTATAAAACTCGCCCCCAACTCCACAACCATGTCATCCATGATGAACATACATCGGAGGCGAATAATAATGACAACAAAATGAGAATTAATCAGTAGCACCCTTAAAATATTCAGTTTAAGAGGGCGTCTGTAGAAAGTAAAAAAAAAAATTAATATTTTTAATTACCGGGTACTTCTCTTTTTTTTTGTATTCCTCCGCCCCAAGAGAATAACAAACAGTTTTCAAAATCAATAACTTTACAAAATTCATGCAAGAATTACAATTAAATATTTAATGACTATATTTCCCCAAATTACTTTAAATACATAAAATTTAGGGGTTACAATAAAAATGTGCCATTACAAAAATATATAGTTACAGAAATGTGTACAGTTACTTAACTGACAAAAGTTTCCCCAATTTACAATTTACACTATTCCCAAATTTACATGTCTCGAGTGAGACCAAAACCCGTAGGTGTGACCTCCCNAGTGTCTGCCGTCACTTAGTTTGCCAGGGTATTTATAGAGAAGATATCGCAACCGCCATCCACCACAAAGTTGTGGAGAAAATTCTTGAAAAAGGAAGCCGATCTTTGTCCAATCGAATTCAAAGGTGGTGCTGACGTTACAAGGCGACCCGCTGTCAGTCGCCTCAGCCGCCGCTAGGTGGAAGGAAACGCCACGCGCTCAGTATAGTTCCGACTTCATCGAAACTACCTAGCACCCGCGTTGCTGAGTCTAACGCATCCTCGGCTTCCGTCCACGGGCAACGTCATCGAAAACGTAAGTACCTATGATCGACATGAGGTAGCGTAACTACGTTGCAGTACTACCTGTGTATTGTGTTTATATGCAGTAAACGATCATGCATATTTTCTCGTTACATATGTAGTAATATATATTTGCATACATATTCGAATTCTGATGGTGATAACAAAGTATTCTTCGTCTACGTAGCTTTCACGTAAGTTATTTCGTACCACGTGTATTTTCATGAATGTTTACATTTTTTGTGATTATGATTATTATTCCCTGCAATGCTTTTGTGGTACGAGATAACTGCTGATGGCCACGCAACCAATAATACTGCCCAGAAAACTTAGCCCAGTTATAAAATAAAAATAAAATACCGAGTTTTCAGAAATACACAAATGGATACACTAGTGGCTAATGTTCTGGTGTGTACCAGTGTACAACAATTGTGAGAATTTCCGAACATCAGGTTGTCTATATACATTTTTTTTGTTACGAATGCAACATAATTAATCCATATGTGCAAAATAACTTTATAACATAGAGAAGCAATTTTTAACACTGTGCTACCCCTTTTTTTTTTTTTTTTATATAAACACGCTCTTTCTTGTA
>NQII01002654.1:0-12324 GCA_002778355.1 Clitarchus hookeri | reverse complement strand
TATATATATATATATATATATATATATATATATATATATATATACATATAATATATATACACCGTTAAAAGCAAGTATGTTTATCTTCTTTCGTACATATTCCAATAGTGCTTAAATTATTTGGATTGTCTTATATGTTTTATTGATTTCTGAGAGACAGAAAATTTACCAGTATATCGTGGCGTTTGCTTAGAAGTATAAAAAAAGCTAAATTCTGAGCTGCAAAAGTTTGTTTAGCCCTGTTTTGTGTTGCATATCACAATCAAACTTTGTTTCGTACAAAATCATATGAGGATATTTTCACAGAATCGCTATAATAAATTTCATTTCCAGTTTTAGGATTTCTGTGACATGAGAAAATAATCTGGATGGAAAACTTGAACTTCTCTGACTTTCCATGACTTATTTCCGTTTTCCTAACTTTCCAGGCTAGTGACATCCCTGATTACAAAATAATCTTACAATCTTTCCTCGGCGTAACAAAATATTTAGTAGTTATTTAAGGCCATAAGATCGTAGTTTTTAAAAATGGTCAACGTAAATATTTAAAAAAAAAATTACTAAAAGCGATTGTTTTTATTCCCAAATCAGCTGAGAGCTTCGTAAGGTTCGGTGGCGGTGATTTGTAAGCATCAAATGTCTCCTTATAACTCACAGACCACAGTAATTCAGTGATATTTGACATGGACACACCTGTGCGCGTGAGAAGCATATTGTTCTCTAAGCAAGTGTTTCAGTGTGATCGCCATCAACACGGATTCATTTCTACACACACCTCTCCATGTCGTGGGAAGTAATTCGCGAACACGTCGGGAGCCGCCAACCATTCCGCCGGTCATTATATACAGACAACACAATAACTCATTGTCTTCGACAGTCCTGTGTTGACGTGGACTTCTCGAATAAACACGCTCTGTCCCGTTGCGTGGCCGTTCAAAAGCACCGTAAGTGCTGTGTTGCTGACAACGTGAAAAAAAAAAAAAGAAAAAAAAACTATAGCTGTTCACAATCCCTTAGCAGCAGCTTAAACAGTTGCGTCATACCCACTGCCGGTTGCGGGACAGGCAGGCGTGCAGCCAGCCTTTACTTCGCGCAGGTATACGGCACACCGAGTATACGTAGAGTGGCGTTGCCACTGGTGTCCTTGTGAAAATAATTTTTATGATGACGATTTTAATCGTATAGTAACATTACTTATAAAAATAATTTGAGAATCAAATTTTTGTGTTTTGGGCGCATTAAGTAAATGAAATAGCACAACAAGGTATTAGAAATAAGTTTAATCTCTTCGATAGCTATCAACGCATAAATACATGCATGCATTATACATTATTGACATATTAAAATTAAACTAATATTTTTTTTTAGCGTGCGCCCCCTGGCATTGTGCACCCCTAGGCCGAGGCCTAGTGGTAAATCCGGCCTTGATGACTAAAGCCATGAGGCTCATGGTAATGTTAATTTTACATATGACGGAAGGATAAGAAAAATGAGGTTAAAAGTAGATCTGAATCAGGGCTTTCTAAAGTGCTCCGTTTACGGCGAAGAGCCCATAGTTCTATGGCTTATTGTATTGCGAGTGTAATGTTTAAATGTATGACTACTGAAGTTAGGTTTTCCTATTTTACACACCATTAGAGTATGAATTTGCATATTAGCAACATACCTAACAATTCCAACATTTCACTTGGACGGCGCATGAATGACGTGATTGTACATATAGTGGAAGGGAACAATAAATAAGAGGAAAGGGAGTTCTTAATCAGGGCTTTAAAAAGGGCTCAATTAACCGTTAACAATCTATAGGATGAACATAATTTGTGTGCNAAAAAAAAAAAAAAAAAAAAAAACTATAGCTGTTTACAATCCCTTAGCAGCAGCTTAAGCAGTTGCGTCATACCCACTGCCGGTTGCGGGACAGGCAGGCGTGCAGCCAGCCTTTACTTCGCGCAGGTATACGGCACACCGAGTATACGTAGAGTGGCGTTGCCACTGGTGTCCTTGTGAGGTAATGACTCTTACCCACCACGGTAAAGTTACCACGGAGTTTAAATGGGGAATCAACGATCAAGAAATTACTCCTCAATACATCAATTTTCAAATATAACTGTTTCAAAATCAAAACATTCAAAGCAACTTTCTCAAAAAATACACCTAAGGATTTTAATAATAAATTTTATAGAAGAAAAACTATTAAACATAAACAATTAGTAAGATTTCTTAGCGTGCTAGTATTACTTAAGAAATGTCACGTGTAGAATACGTTTTGTTTCAAACGGTTGTCCTTAAATTTTATGCATTGAGAAGGGAATTTCTTTAACGATGATTTCCCGTTTGAACTCCGTGGCTGTAGGGCCAGGTAGGCAGCGCCCTTGATCTCCATTAATTCGAATTTGATAAGGGTTTGTGAAGGGCTGGAAGTGAGTCAAAGTCCAGTGAACTGTTAAAAATTTCTGTATATATTCACTGCCATTGTTTACGGAAAAACAGTTAGTATACGTAATGTCTCTGTATTTTCTGCGTCTTAGATAGTTTCGGGGAAAGGCAATGCCGAGTCTACTTGAAGCTTCTTTCACAACTGCAGTCATAAAATGAACTTTTCTGCGTCAGTAAGGATATCCATGCCACTAAGACATATTGCTTTAAATATGAGGTATATATCATCAAGCAACGGTGGCAGTTAACAACGCTAAAAGCACCGAAATATTACTGAAAACTGAAAACGTTACACGTGTCGCATTTCCAAAAATACTCAAAAGTATCACTGAAAGTCCTGAGAGTTAAAGAGTTATGGGCTCCAAAACTTTTTATTCGCGTTCAAATCTCGCTGCAGAATAATTTTTTTTTAACTTTTTGAAATGTTTTCTTTATAGAATAAAACACTTGCATTTCAAAAATTAAAGATTTTTTTTAAAAGTAACCTCTTCCTAAAAAAAACCGAAGTACAAAAATACTAACTAGAAAATTACGGAGAGGTTTGTGAATTCACAGAAAGTTCTGTAGAATTTACTTAAAGTCCGTAAAAAAAAAAAAGCAACGTGTCCGTATTTCTACGCAGGGTTTTGGAAAAAAAAATTACCAGCATTTTTACGTTTTTGAATTGTATGTGACAGGTTATGTATTTGCGTAGGTGACCACTGACATAGGTAGCCGCGTTTGAAAAGTATTTTCGTAAAGGACCCACATAAATAAATAAATTAATTAAAAATATTGGTGCCAGGAAAACTTGGATTGAAGTTGGGCCTTTTAATAGAAGAATTGAAGAAAATAATGGCTATTTTTGTCTTTTACGATCCCTGACATCCTTGATGCGTTGTCATACACTCTAAAATCGAAACAGTTAAAACTGGTCCAAATCAGCGAATATACTGCAGATCTGTTGAAACTGTTCCACTGGAATCAGTAGAATTCTACTGATAATTTTAGTTACTGGTATTCACTGATTAAATAGTGATATCTACTGATTCTTAGTGAAATGCAATGGCCTGGTATTAAAACTTCAATGTACTGCACTGATTCACCAGTAGATGACAGCTCATTAACTAAAGATTCAGTTAAAAAATTCTTACTGATTGAAATCGCTGATTCAGATTTAGAGAGTACTGACTGAATTAAATTCCTATTGCCATGTACTGAGCAAGGTGACGTAGTGATAACACTGGTAGCAAATTTGACTTGGAATTAGACAGGGCCCGGGTTGGATTACCGGCCTAGCCGTAGTGATTTAGGTTTTTTCCATGGTTTTGCGAAATCACTCCAGGTGATTGCTGGAACGATTCTAGGAATAGACTAAAGATGAGTTGGACCGCTTATTCGTCTTCTGCGCACGTGCCCAACATTGACCTACCCCAAAGGAACGCAACTGTCAAAAACATATCGTCAACGACGATGAACGTATTTGTTTATATCTTAATTTTTAAATGGCTAGCTCTATTATATCAATGAAATACTATCACCGATTCGAATGTAATCAAACTGCATTACAAATTGGTTAGAGGAAGTATACGAATATATCAAAGCACTTGTTTACTAAACAGGTGTTCTAACCGCAAACCCAAATCCACGCCGTTTTCGCTAGCCGTATCGGCAGATGAGCAGTTCGATTTTGGGACACGGAGATTGGTTGTTCGCAGCCAGCGATATCGGTCTACTTCATCTTTTAGTCTATGGTTCCAGGTCACGCCCGATTCCTTCCTCGTTCCTGATCGACTGAGTGACGTGTGTCCCGCCTGTGATGATCCTGCTGTTGACGAGTCGCGAACCGCTGCCCGTAACTACGCGCAGTACATACTACAGTACACACTGACATGTAGACTCCGCATCAAACTGGCAGTGAATATATTTAAGTATAGGCTGTTCACGATCAAATAAGCGCTTTCGAAAACAACATTTGAAAAAAAAAATTCACTGCCCGTTAAAATGCATATTAGGCAGCCAGAGACATGCAGTCTCATTGTTTAAGTTTGCAGCGAATTAAAAAAAAAAAAAGTCACAAGTCTTTATGTTATTTTGCGAGGGGTAATGTTTAAATTCATGGTAAATCAAGTTGGTGTTTTTCTGCTCAATATACATTAAAGTACAACATGGCATATTAGAAACACCTTTCGGTCTTCAAAAGTTTTACTTTTTTAACTTGACTGACGCATCACTAACANCAAAAGCACCGTAAGTGCTGTGTTGCTGACAACGTGAAAAAAAAAAAAAGAAAAAAAAACTATAGCTGTTCACAATCCCTTAGCAGCAGCTTAAACAGTTGCGTCATACCCACTGCCGGTTGCGGGACAGGCAGGCGTGCAGCCAGCCTTTACTTCGCGCAGGTATACGGCACACCGAGTATACGTAGAGTGGCGTTGCCACTGGTGTCCTTGTGAAAATAATTTTTATGATGACGATTTTAATCGTATAGTAACATTACTTATAAAAATAATTTGAGAATCAAATTTTTGTGTTTTGGGCGCATTAAGTAAATGAAATAGCACAACAAGGTATTAGAAATAATTTTAATATCTTCGATAGCTATCAACACATAAATACATGTATGCATTATACATTATTGACATATTAAAATTAAATTAATATTTTATTTTTAGCGTGCGCCCCCTGGCATTGTGCATCCCTAGGCCGGGGCCTAGTGGTAAATCCGGCCTTGATGACTAAAGCCATGAGGCTCATGGTAATGTTAATTTTACATATGACGGAAGGATAAGAAAAATGAGGTTAAAAGTAGATCTGAATCAGGGCTTTCTAAAGTGCTCCGTTTACGGCGAAGAGCCCATAGTTCTATGGCTTATTGTATTGCGAGTGTAATGTTTAAATGTATGACTACTGAAGTTAGGTTTTCCTATTTTACACATTTGCATATTAGTAACATACCTAACAATTCCAACATTTCACTTGGACGGCGCATGAATGAAGTGATTGAACATATAGCGGAAGGGAACAATAAATAAGAGGAAAAGGAGTTCTTAATCAGGGCTTTAAAAAGGGCTCAATTAACCGTTAACAATCTATAGGATGAACATAATTCGTGTGCNAGGAGTTCTTAATCAGGGCTTTAAAAAGGGCTCAATTAACCGTTAACAATCTATAGGATGAACATAATTCGTGTGCCGGTAACGAAATTTCAATTAAACGGGTTGGTCGAAAACTAAAAGAAAAATCTAGCCCTTACGCGCCCGTACGCGTGGAAAAATCGGAGATCTTCACTTCACTCTTGAAGGATTCCAGGTATGCCAACCGTATCCGCACGCGGTTCTGGAAGTAGAGAAGCTGCGTAACTTGGTTGTATCACGAGTCTTCTAGAAAGGTGTTGGATGTACATGGAATATATCTATCTGAAAATGGGTTCATTTTCCAGTGAGGAAGAAGCGTAAATCTAGAAAAAAAACCAACCAGAATTCGCATCCTCTTTTTTGCCTACTAGCCACGAAGAAAATTCACGCCGATTTTTGCTTGCGGAGAGCAGACTATCGATATTTCCAGGGAGAAATTAATCGATAGATACGGTAACAAAAAACTATAAAATATTTTTAGGAGTATAAAACCAAATAATATAAGGAGTAAAATCATTCTACAAAGATTCGTACATATAGTCATTTTCTCCATATTGTGGTGATATCTATTGTATTTTGTTTTAATCATATACCCTACACATATCTGTTTGTAAAAGTAAACAGTTCATTATTACATCTGTGCAATTTTCAACTAGTTTGTATTTCTTGTTATTATTTTTTGCAGTTACAGTATATTGTCTATTAATTTTGAACTGTGTAATATTATTTATTATCTTAAATATGTTGTTATGTACGGATATATTTCTATGTGCTTTTAAAAGTGTACATTTAACATGTTCTATGTCCCTGGACTGCTGATGTCTATCAAAGGAATCTACAGAACGAAGTAATAGCAATAAAAATACTGAAGTAAAGTAAAAACGTCAGCAACTTATAGTTTGTATTTCGCCATTTATTTCAGCGTTGTAAATTCGAAAATCAAAACGATAAATTTTTTTACGGTGAATTTCGTGTATGTAGGATGAGAGTGCGTGCGTGTTTGTGTCTGTGTGTGTAGCCTACGTGCGAAAGGAAGAAAAATGTGGTTTGTTACTCGTCCCTTGCGTTTGAACAGAGATGATTTGAATAAATGCTTACCTGGGTATTGATTTGTTTATTGATGTGGACAGAGTCAGTAGTGACCTTTGACTTTGACGTTAAGAATTTTTGAAAGAGAGAGAAGAATTGGAACACTGTTTTATCCGATGAGTGGTTGCTNCCTTTGACTTTGACGTTAAGAATTTTTGAAAGAGAGAGAAGAATTGGAACACTGTTTTATCCGATGAGTGGTTGCTCTACGCATGCGCCGTAATATCAAGCCAAGCATCCCGACAACACCGAGATTTCTAACTGTGCCCGAGCAGAGTTGCCAAAAAATGAATTTCTCAGATCTGGAGATTTCAGATGTTCTGTTGACCAAATTTCATATTTTCGATAGGTCGAAAAAATTTATTTCTGTAGACATATGGTGATTTGAAGGACGATCGAAGATATTCTTTCTTTCGTCAGATTATTGCACTTTTGTGTCTTCAGGATTGTTAATATATAGGCACTTCAGGAGAGAGATTGGAAATATCCTGAGATGTGGAGCATTATATTTCATCGCAAGAGCTTCGTTTCGTCGCATTTGATTAGGCTATATCGTTGTATACATACGTGGCTTGTCTCTTTTAGTAATAACGATACTATTTGTCCCCCTCGTAACCGTAGTTTTAGGTACCTCTACACTGAAAGAAAAATAGATTAAATATTAATTTGTACGAGTACTGTGCGTTTCTACGTATGTCTATCGAATATGTTATTTAAGTATTTATTTAAGATGAAAGTTTTTCTTTTAGTTTTTTTTTTCCAATTTCTGAGAGTGGTATGTATATATGGCGGTAGGCAACTATAACGAGCAGTAATACATATTTGAAGCTGTAAAACGAATATCTCATATATTTGTTTAAATTTTATTTGGAATAGACAATTTTTGATTCTCTGCAGATTTTTGTAAATGGATTTAGAACCTTTTCACAAAAAGATTGGCTACTCTGCACCCGAGCCCGATGGACATTTTATTATAGTATGTACGTACTGTATTATTTTCTTGCGGCACCATGTTGTTTTGTTATGTTTTCAATGCACTAATTAATGCTCCTATGTTAAATTAACAGAGTGTGTGTGTTTATGCCTATAAATACATACCAAGAAATAGAACATTCATTCGTTAAACATTTCGTTGATTTAAGTTTCCATCTTAAAATTAGTTACATTTCAATTTTCGCGCGCCGAATCGTCGACGGAAATTCAGACTGCGCGCCATTTATGAATACGCTCTTCTTGCACTGAGATTAGTGCATTAGTTCTAGGTACTGCCGCTAGGAGAGCTAAACGCTGCTTCAGTTGATGAAGGTCATAGACAAAATGTTAAAAGTGTAATTGGTTAATATTTTGTTTTTGACGAAAGTATCAGTGTGTGAAATTTACTTTCATGAAACAAGCTGGATTTTGCATGCAAAGTGGTACATCTACTCTATCAACATACGGTATTTTATTTGGTGGTAACTTCTTTTAAATGTCAATTTGCACTATTGTTTCAAATACCAGCTTGCACTGTTATGCTTAAGTTATATAGTTTACTTCATTAATGTTAATTTAAGATGCACTTATTTGTAGAACTGATAAAATTAAACCCAGAGTTGAAGTTTGGTCAGTTAGTTGGTTAGTGATAGCAAAATCGAATAAAAACATTTAGAATCTTCGATTATTGCAGTATAATAGAAATTTCGATTTTTGTCTGGGTATTCGAATTAATCATTCGGTTTGAGGTTTTTCTTCTTGACAACAGATGGCACTAGGTGCACTACAATATTTCCGTAGTTTTTTGAGGTTATCAGCACTTGATATTTAACTTCTTGCATATTTTTTCTTTAAACACATTTTATGTCAGTAATTGCACTTAAGGGAGGCAAAATTTCATCCAACATTCACTTTGTTACATGAAGAATATTTCGCTTCACTCATGAGAATATGTTCAATCGTTTCACTTATGCGAATGTTCATACTTATATCCGCGAAGTGAATGTTTCATTAAGGACAGTTTCGTAATACATAATAGGGCGAAAAAAGATCGATAATTTAAAAATGTTACAATTTTCAAATACAAATAAATATTGTAACTTCTTATGAACACAAGTGTCATAATTTCAGCCAAATACGCAATTGATTCACTCACTTCAAAAAAGTACTTTCTAACTGTTAACTTGTAGCAGCATTAACATTCATTCCTTTCGATTAAGATGCAAACGAAGAAGAAAACCGAATATTTGGAATCCGAGTGATTGATTCTAATTCAAATTCTGACGAGACTATTCGAATAATTATCGATTTCAAGAATAATTCGATTTTGTCCTCCCTTAAAATTTAGCGTGACCCGATGGCAGATAGTTACCATTGGTATGTTGTGTTCTGTGTAATCAGCTGTGTTATCACTTATGTATAAAATGCTTTTGTGAATTGGTTGTCACTAAAATCGTAAAAAAAAAAACTTCTCTGCTTGTCTCCAAGCAGACAACACGTTATTGTCACCGCTGACTAAACAGGCAGCGCAGGCTCGCCTACGACGCACCTAGCTTTGCTTTCGCGAACACATCCTGGAAACTGAGGTCGGCCCTCGTGGTCATCTAGAGCCTAGCCCCTAGTGGGTCAGTGGCCTCAGTTTACTGCACGTTTAATTGGTAGGAATTACACTTAGAAATAATACACACACCACAGGAACTTCCGGAAACTCCTTCCACCTCCCCATCCCTCCCTCCCCAGGGGTGGCGCAGGTTGGGGGCGGGGAGAGCGCACGAGGCAAACCAACACTGCTCCCTGGAGCACGACTATTGCATATAGATGGCACAGAAATGACTACAGAGTTTACTGCACTCATGGAGCACAAGTCCTGTGATGACGATAACTTAGAAGTCAACCAATTCTTTCTGGCAAAGGAAAAGAAAAGAAAAACCCCTGCGGCTGCAACAGCTAGTCTTCCACCGCCCTTGCAAGAACTAACAACTGCCACGATGGCAAGCGAAAGAACAGAAATGGAAACAGAAGCCCCACGAATGGAAGAACCATTCAGGGTAGTCACCCCTCGCAGAAGCAACGAAAACCATGGCGACACAAAGCGCCAACGCACGACGCCGTCAGTGGCGCCAGAACCTGTTCCGGTTCAAAACCGGGTTAGTAAACTTCCGGAGATCCAGGATGGATATTCCCAGCAAGTTCCCGGCCCCTCAGGCACACCTCCACCAAACACACAGCCGCGTGTCGGAACTAATAACAACCAAGTAAAATCATCTCTAAGGATCGTAATTCCTGAAATAAAAAACTACAAATCAGTTGTGCAGCTGATTTGCCAGATTTCAAAAGCCAGATTCACAATTTCTATCACACGAGACGGACAGAAAATCCACGTCCTCTCGTCAGATCAGGCATTATACCAAAGAGCTCAGAACTCTCTGAAAGATAACTCAATCAGTTACTACACCTGCTGTGAGAAATCTGAACAGAATCAGAAAGTGGTATTTAATCTGCCTTCTACCACAGACTCCACAGACATCCACACTGAGCTCGCCGACCGTGATTACGACGTGAAAAGCGTAACTCAGTTCTGTAAATCCATCCCGGACCCGAGTGACCCAGAAAACTTAAATACACTCTGCAGCCGCAAAATTTATTTTGTATGATGGCCACACCTGACAAAAATATCCCGCCCCTAGTCTCAGTGACTAGGTTAAATATGACAGTGGTGCGCCCCAGATTAAACAGAAAGAGGCCGCAGGATTTCGCTCGTTGTAGCAACTGCATGGCCTATGGCCACACACAGAATTATTATAATATGCAAACAGTATGCCCTCAGTGCCGCACAACGCAGGCGTTTGCCCCAACTTAAACTCAATTCCAATTTGTAGCAACTGCCNAACAGTCTGCCCTCAGTGCCGCACAACGCAGGCGTTTGCCCCAACTTAAACTCAATTCCAATTTGTAGCAACTGCCGTGGCCCACATCCAGCCAACTCAAAACTCTGCCCCAAATTTTTGGATGAAGTGCAGAGGAGACTAACCCAGGCAGAAAAACTTAAAGCACGAATGCAAGCCAAACCAAAGCCAGTTCCAGCTCCGGCTAGGAACTTGGCCAGCTATCAAAAAATCTCAGATGCACATAATTTGCCTCGTAGCCAGTCTTAAGTGCAGGCGTCGATTGGCTTTCAAAACCCAGCTGTGGAAACCTCTAACCTACCCTCAGTAGCGCAGGAAACTCTCGCTCTCCCGCTCCGCGCCCGGCCGGCCACAGACCCAAAAACCCAACACCCCAAAATGTGATGGAAAGGCTGGGGGAAACACTTCAGAACATGAGCGCCCTTATGGAGTTCCTGTCTGAGTGTAACTTCGCGGCAATTCTGTCACATTTCCTTCCTTACATGGCAAGAAGTAAAACTATCACTGACCCAAACCAAAAAACCTTTCTTCTTTTAGAGGCCCTCAGCACCTTCAATAATGCCAATTAAATTATATATCATTAATAAAGTCATTCCGGAAGTTCCTGGTATCACATATCACACACACAAACTCTGACGAGCGAGGAATACGCGAATAAAACCGACTTTATCTAGATACAGAATTGCATAGTTATACTAACATAACTTCTGAAATATAAAGAAAATATCTTTCAAACATAAAGTAAAAGCCCTTTAAGACTTCCATAACTCCTGACTATTCGTAANTGAAATATAAAGAAAATATCTTTCAAACATAAAGTAAAAGCCCTTTAAGACTTCCATAACTCCTGACTATTCGTAAGAAATTTTTGTCAAGATTATCGATTTTTACAAAATTCGCCAGTCAAGCTAAATTAATAACAGAAACTTAAAATAAAGTTTTGTAGCTTGACTCATCTCGCGCCATTAAATAAAGACTTTTAATTTTTCCGATAAACTAGCATCATCACCAGGTGTCCCCAAGTTACTACAGGGCAGCACAGCCATCTTGTAGGCAGCGGGCGAAGCCCCGCCATTGGTGGGACCTCTCGGCCAATCACAGAGCAGCTGACACGCAACTCGCAAAGATCGTATATTCTATCTTACTTTTCAAGCTTTAAACAAATAACGAAGTATTTTCTCGTTACTCAAATAAATAAATAATCTTAATTAACCTTTTTAACTTAAAATAACACGCCCTCAGCCTATTATACAGGATTTATAACCTTCTCTAACTAAATATTAAACAAAACCTTCTTCACTCGTCAGAGCAAACACACATAAAAACAAATAAGGGAACAAATCTTATTAAAATTATAACAATATCTTCGAATCACACACAAAACCATTCACATTTACTAAACCAAGTAGAATAAGGCCTTGCCTCCAATCTACCTTACCAGACATAACTGTATATTTCGGCTTAGAATCCGCTTACAAAACTTAACCAAAAAAAACAGCAGTGATGCACTTCGGTCCTCGCTGCGGTTATAAAAAGTCCTGAATTTCAAAATTCCACGAGGAATAGGAACCTTCCTTTATTTTCCCCTACAGGCATGGAAAGAGGGTAAATAGAAATGGCCAGGTTCCATGGCGCTACCCAGCCCTGGCGCTACGGGACAGGCTAGCTCTCCAACCTGGGTGCTCAGAAATGATATACCAATGGGAGGACAAGAGCCCTCACAAGGGTTTGTACCTCCCCCGCGCTGAGAAAGTAGCGTCACGGTGATGCAAAAAGGCGTTGACACTAGTGATGTGTCGAACCAG
>NQII01002653.1:273080-331462 GCA_002778355.1 Clitarchus hookeri | reverse complement strand
AAAACAAAACGAAATAGGGAAACTGTATACACTCTAAGAAGTTATTCGAAAATTTATGATGTGAGTGTATATGTAGAGTGAGAAAGAGCGAATGGTAAGATTTTTCCCCAAACATCTATGGTAGTCTTATTGCATTTACCCAGGAAAGATTCAAATGTGTAGGGAAGTTTCCAAATTTGTATAGCAGCAATGCAACAAATTCTTATATTTGCAGTCTGCTGTAAAATAATATTCCCATATAATGTATATGTTAAAAACTTCCATTACAGTTTAGGAAGTTTACCAGGATTTTTTTCCAGTATAGTGATTGAATGGACATGTGAATTCGGAGAATTTCTGATATGACACGTATTGGCGTACATTTGATATGCAGCCTGCAAAGTTTGGGACTTTCTGGTTCAATTGTTGTGCTACAAGTGTCAACAATATGGGCACACAGTAAGCATTGTAAAGGCACTGAAAGATTATCCATATGTGGATTAGAGGGAAATAAGTTTTCAGCCATGGACAACTTTAAAGGAAACAAGGATAATCCTGTTTGTGCTAATGGAGCATATATATCGAGTGGTTTCCAAAAGATGACCAAAATTTGACAGGTTTGCAATGGCACATAAACGATAGAGCATGCAGATAAATAACAGACTTACAGAAAATCAGAATGGGACATATAAACATGCAACAAAGTGCTGTTGCAACATCAGAGACATTGGTCAATGCTCTACTGAGTTTTATGTATAGGTTCGCTTTGCAAGGAATGACTGCCCATAATGGATCTGGTATATTGGAATTTTGCTTTTACGGACATCCTCACAACAGTACAGCGACTATTGTTAATTATCTTAGTCAAATAGATTCAAGAGATATTATATGTTGGAAGACTTTTACTATTAATGAGATTGTTGATACTTCTAATTCTGTTATTAGTATTGCTCAATCTCCTGTACTGTATTCTCAACATAAGCTCAAGTTTGAGTTAGGTGATGCTATTTGGGTGTTCAAAAAGTTGGTTGGTACTAATGGTGATGTTCGTGTATTAGGTCATGTACAGTATGTGTATGTTGCTTAATTACATTTATTTCATATACCAGGAGTTTTATTTCCCCATCCAAGATCCCTTTAACACATCCGAAAACAGGAACTATACACACAAACACAAAATTTTTTTTGGATTATCTGTAAATGTAGCTTCCTCCAGAAGGAACCCTATTTCAGTAATATGAATTCGGACACAACACTTGGACTGCGTGACAATGGAGAACCTTATGTGAGATCACCACATCTGTTATGATCATCCACAAAAAGTAATTAGATTATTTGGTATTCTCTTACTTCCAGTACTCGGATGATATCCGAGTACATTTGGAAAAGTGGGATGAGTTGCTATGAATACTGGGAAGGCAGTCCAGACAATGGTATGCAATAGAAACAAATGAGTGTGGCATGGGAGTTGATCGCTATCTCTTGGTGAACGATCTCCTTTTCGCTAATGAACTTGGAAACCTACCAAATTATATACATCTCACAGACGTCACAGTCACATCTGGACGTGATGATCACCTCAAGAAAGACAGCCAAACTGTTTAAGGACTGCGCAGTGTCTGAAGATTCGACAGGTGATTACGGACTAATTGTGTTGATTTCAATTTTATTTTAGACCTAGAAGGATCTCAAACCCCTAGAACAGGCAACATACATCGGAACACAGATTGGAAAAGACTCGATGAATTACTGATGGAGAATATACAAAATTACAGAGACAAATGCTCAGAAGATCTACACACACAAACTGAACAAGTCACAAAATTAATTTAAGATACCTGCAGTCTTACACTAAGAACCTGTTAACCTGGACTACAGCTGAACAAATGGTTGGATGAAGAATTAGAAGAAATGAGAAAGAGTCATATAAACACGAAAAATTATGATGAACAGTAGAACACTTGCACTGATTCTTCAAGTGATAGAAGAAGACTGTCGACATTGGAAGAAATATTGAGAATGTTAAATAAGAAAAGAAATATGCATGGAGGAACTTCGTGACGAAAAAGGGAAATGGTGATCCTTGGTGACTGGTATACAAAATTCAGGCAAACAATTTAAAATTCAATAAGAGTGTGAATATCCCAACAAGACAAGGGAGAATAATAATTGATGATCAAAATAATTAGTTACATCTCTCCTGCCAGGCTATAGTTTGGTTGGAAAAACTCAGACTGAATAGTTGGGTAGAATCATTGAAGAAATGATGAATAAGAAAGCACTAGAACATGATGCGATCACTCCGAAGATTTTGAAAAGAGTGTATATAGATATATAATGATCTGTGATTAATGAATGATCGCCTGCCTCATTTATTCTATCCAAGAGTATGAGAGCAAGGACTCTTCAAGATTCTGTATGAACATGGATACAAAGACACCACGAAAGTAAAATCATATAGACTCAAACACTTTTCATGGTATTAGAAAAAGTATTGTAAAAACTAATAAAAATTAAGCTTCTATCCATTTTGTAGGCTAAACAAGGGTTGCATAAATAAAATTATGGCTTTCGGAAAGCAAGAGGGACTGGAAGAGGAGTTTTGGATGTTGTTAGGAATATCAAATCAACGAGGAAAAGATGTGTTATTCACATATTCTTGAATTTTAGCAGAGTATTTGGAAATACTTGGAGGCTAGAGGTCCTCTGGCAGCTCAAGAAGAAGGATTATCCTAGAAATCTCTATGACTTAATGCGATCTTTCTTCGAGGAGAGTATTAGCATATACACAGAGGTGACAAAAGTCATGGGATAGCAATATGCAAATATACAGATGGCAGTGGTATCACGTACAAAATGTATAAATGGGCAGTGCATTGGTTGGGCTTTAATTTGTAGTCAAGTGATTCAAGCGAAAAATTTTCTGACATGATTATGGCCGCACGACAGGAAATAACAGACTTTGAAAGCGGAATGGCAGTTGGAGCTAGATGCATGGGACATTCCATTTCGGAATTGGTTAGGGAATTCAAAATTCCGAGATCCACAGTGGCAAGAGTGTGCCGAGAAAACCTAATTTCAGGCAATAACCTTCCACCATGGACAATGCAGTGGCCGACCGCCTGCACTTAATGACCGAAACCAACGACGTGTGCACAGAATGGTCAGTGTTAACAGACAAGCAACACTGCGTGAAATAACCGCAGGAATCAATGTGGGACGTACGACGGACGTGTCCGTTAGGACAGTGCGGCGAACTTTGGCTGTACTGGGCTATGCCAGAAGAAGACCGACTCGAGTGCCTTTACTAACAGCACGACATCGCCTGCAGTGCCTCTCCTGGGCTCGTGACCATATCGGTTGAACCCTAGACGACTGGAAAACGGTGACTTGGTCAGATGATTCCCGATTTCAGTTGGTAAGTGCTTATGGTAGGGTTCGAGTGTGGCGCAGACCCCACGAATTCATGGACCCAAGTCGTCAACAAGGAACTGTGCAAGCTGGTGGTGGCTCCATAATGGTGTGGGCTGTTTTTACATGGAATGGACTCGGTCCTTTGGTCCAACTGAACCGATCATTGACTGGAAAGGGTTATGTTCAACTACTTGGAGACCACTTGCAGCCATTCATGGACTTCATGTACCCAAACAACGATGGATTTTTTATGGATGACAATGCGCCATGTCCCCGGGCCACAACTGTTCGCGATCGGTTTGAACATTCTGGACAATTCCAGCGAATGATTTGGCCACCAAGATCGCCCGACATGAATACCATCGAACATTTATGAGACATAATCGAGAAGTCAGTTCGTGAACAAACTCCTGCACCGGCAACACTTTCGCAATTATGGACGTCTGTAGAGACAGCATGGCTCCATATTTCTGCCGGGGACTTCCAACGACTTGTTGAGTCCATGCCACGTCGAGTTGCTGCACTTCGCCGGGCAAAAGGCGGTCTGACACGATATTAGGAGGTATCCCATGAGTTTTGTCGCCTCAGTGTATACAGTTAATGAATTCTGCAAAGAGAAAATAATTACAAATGCTTCAACAAGCATCACTACTTGGACAACTCTTGTAAAATACACTCTTTGACACATTGCTTCGAGTAAGTCTTCCAGAAGGATGTGAAATATTTGCATTTGCAGATTGTGCATTGATTGTGTTGCACTATTTGATTCACACTGCTGGTGGTCAGAGAGATCGGATCGTAACCACTGTGTTGCANATGCATTGATTGTGTTGCACTATTTGATTCACACTGCTGGTGGTCAGAGAGATCGGATCGTAACCACTGTGTTGCACTAATAGAAACATACTGCTGGCGGTCTGAGAGATAGTATCGAAACCACTGTATTTCACTATTAGAAACACACTGCTGACTGTCTGAGAGATAGGATCGTAACCACTGTGTTGCACTATTACAATCACATTGCTGGCTGTCTGAGAGATATGACTGTAACCACTGTATTGCACTATTAGAAACACACTTCTGGCGATCTGAGAGATAGTATCGTAACCTTTGTGTTGCACTATTAGAAACACACTGCTGGCGGCTTGAGAGATAGTACCGTAACCACTGTATTGCACCATTAGAAACACACTGAAGGTGGTCTGAGAATACCATAACCACTGTATTGCACTAATAGAAACACACTTCTGGCGTTCTGAGAGATGGTACCATAACCACTGTATTGTAGTATTAGAAACACACAGCTAGCGGCTTGAGAGATAGTACCATAACCACTGTATTGCACTAATAGAAACACACTGCTGGAGGCTTGAGAGATAGAACCGTAACCACTGTATTGCACTATTAGAAACACACTGCTGGCGGTATGAGAGATAGTATCGTAACCACTGTATTGATCTATTAGAATCACACTGCTGGCGGTATGAGAGATAGTACCGTAACCACTGTATTGCACTATTAGAATCACACTGCTGGTGGCTTGAGAGATAGGACAGTAACCACAGTATTCCACTATTAGAAACACACTGCTGGTGGCTTGAGAGATAGGACCGTAACCACTGTATAGCACCATTAGAAACACACTGTTGGTGGTCTATGAGATGGTACCATAACCACTGTATTGCACTACTAGAAACACACTTCTGGCGGTCTGAGAGATAGGATAATAACCCCTGTATTGCTCTATTAGAATCACACTGCTGGCGGTATGAGAGATAGGATCGTAACCACAGTATTGCTCTATTAGAAATACACTTCTGGTTGTCTGAGAGATAGTATCGCAACCACTGTATTGCACTGTTAGAAAAACCAAGTTATGATCTGTGCTTATTCAAAAGAATGCTGTAACTAACTGTGTAAATGTCTTTGTTTAAATATTACAAAACTAGAACAGTAACATGCTAGTCGTCCATTGCTAAACTAATGACTACCATAATGTTTATTTGCATGTGGTATTGTTGCTACGAAAGCCTGATTGGTAGTTATCAAGAGGAGTTTTTCTCTGATGTAATTAGAGATTTGTCTGTGTACAAGTAATTCCAGAGATTTAAACAAATTAGGTAGAATTAAAATGAGACGCAAATCATTCAGCTGTATGATAGCATCCCTGCATTATTGTCTGACGGCCGCTAAATAATTTCATAACAGTCTCGTGATAGGTAATTTTTGTTGGCATATTACGTTGGATCAAAGTTGTATTAATGTATGTGTTCCAGCCCAACACGTAGCCAAACTTGCCAAACAAATGCCAACCGTTGGGTCAACCTATGTTTCTACTGGGGAATTTATCAAATTGCAAAAATTTGTTATGTTAATTCTACCTACGATTTCCGTCAGCATTAGATTCATCAGGTGACAGGCCGCATTGATACCTCACAACATAAATTGTATTTGTTTTAGAATAAATACATTTGTTATCATCGAAAGATTGTGCCAGCTGATATCGCAACATGCTCACAGGATACATGCATTAGTTTCCTAAACAATGCTCGTAATAGACATGTGTTTATATCACAAAGTTTGGTATATTAAATTTTGTTAACGTTATGTACAATATGTTAATGATGTTTGATAAAAGCTGAGAAAGTGTTTATGGCTTTCAGTCTGTCGAAAGTGTGGTGTTAATAATTTACAATTCTGTAATAAAACGTTTTGGAGATAACGTACACATTTTATGAAGGAAAGTGTGGTAAAAGTTGTTTCAGAACTTCCAATTTTGTTTCCACAATCGAATGCAATAGTAACACAAAAACCTTATTTATAAGGTAATTTCGAAATAAAGTATCAGGTGTTGGTGCGTAACGAACTTAAACAAGCCATTTATTGAAATATCTGTTGAAAATAGTAAAAAAGAAAACGTTTCCTGGACGACAGTGGGTGGCTAAGATGGGCAATAAAACTTTCCCGCGAATTCTTTGTCCAGTTTTTTGCGGTATGAAGAGCCGTATATCTCTGGCGAAGAGGAGTCACTTTTTTTAGAACCTGGATAATGTTTCCCGAAAGATCTTGTCTTGTCGCACGCGTGTGTAAGTAGTTCAATTAAAACCAGTCGCAGCAGGTTATTTCGCTCTAGCACTCGTTATTGACAAATATCTGTTAGCAGTGTCACCTTTATATTAAGTTGTAGCTGTATTCTTAGCGGAGGAAAGAATCTCGTCTTTGGAAAGTTGTTATCCCTTTCTACCAAATATAATGTATCTGGGATCTGAGAAATTGATAGTGTATATATGAGTTTATCTGAAAGTAAATGTACGTATCAGCAGCTGTTATAATATTTAAAACATTTACATCCGTTTGCAAATTATAACTTAATATCTCACCTAAACTGACGCCAACTTACACACATAGATTTTCTTTAAATCTGCAATTTTTCACAGCTTTAATTTATCATTCACATGTACATAAACGAAATTTAAACTCCAGATTCTGTTGTAATCATGGCATAACAAAATATCAAGACTGAAGTTGCTTGGAATAAATATGAACATATATAAAAAAAGGAAATAGTTGTCCCATGTTACCTGATTAGTTTACGCTACGTTATGTTAAAGTTGGTTGAACTTCTCACAAGGAACAATAACTTTACGTCGCTTTTAATTCAACGTGAATACTCTGCCGCGCGATGTATAACTGAACTTTACGACACCGCAAAGTTAACAGAACGAGCTCCATGTTAAAGCCCAAACAACTATTGGAAATAACCAGTCAATAGGATCCCCGTAGATCCTAGCGATATGTAATAATATAAAACGTTTGGTAACCCCACCACCAGTGCTACTCAAATTACACATAAGAAAGTGTTTTTGTATTCCACTGCACTCCAAGTATATTAGCGACTGATTCAGCTGAGAACTGAAGAGTTTCGCTGTTCACGGTGACCTGGAGCAAGGTCTTCCAAAACCTTGGCTTTATTACAAACCCACTTTGGAATAAATATCCACTCAAATGTAAGACGATCCTCAAATGATTTCTCATCAGACAAGTCTCTTTTACTGTTGCGGATCCCGTTATGCCATCAATTAAGACGTGGCTTTTTAAGACATTGGAGGCCAAAGTAATAGTCTTCCAAAGCCAAGTGCTCCGAAGCCAGCTGCTGCAAGGTGCGAATTGCTAAAAATGTAGAAGATGAATAAACACAAGTACTAGTGTTCAGTTGGTACACCGAGTGGAGTTGTGAAGGACTGTCACGTCACAAAATGAACTTATAGGGTCTATCCTTATGATGGACAAAGAATACCATTTAATTCGCTTAATTCGACAAGAATATGCAACACAACAAAGCCTGAAAAGAAGGATGTCTTGACCTGCTTTACGAGAATTCCGAAATTTGTTAAGTAGTATAAAATTCCGTTTCTACATCAATACTATAATTACTATGATAAAGGGAAGCCTGAAACAATGTATTTTAAATGGGAGCTCTGTGGCTGTGTCTCGTGGTCTTCGGCTCGACTCGGGGGTACTAGGAAGCTGTCGACTCAGGATTGACGAACGTACTCGGAGGTGATCGCCAGTTACGACCACTAATTCTTCAAGTATATGTTTGTTTCTGGTAACTATATTGGTTTTATAGGCTTAGGATATGTCAAATTGTAAATATGTATATATTATCGTATTTAAAAAAACCATTTTTAAGTGTAAATTATTAATAAATTTTTTAAGTTATGCCGAAACCATACATGCAAAAGTCTCTAATTCAACCACTACATTATCAACCCCTCACTTGAAAATTGATTAATTAGTACACGATGCCAGAATCTGCAAATTATTCACGGCCTCGACTGTTTCGTAGGTATAAATATGCTTCTCACATTTTTTTATGTATGAATATATGACTAAACCAGCACATCATACTAATAGCGAACACATGCACGAGTATGTTATAATCATGGTATGGATCACCATCTACCAACACTTTTATAGGCTTGATGGCGTTAATTTAAATGCCAATACTGACAGGCCTTAGACAGTTGGAATGTACAAGGATGATAAACCGTTTTAACTTTCATGCTCTTCTTAACTATCTCACCGTCAGTCGTCCAATTATTCCATCGATATTTGGATTAATACATTTATCCTCCAATCTTTCTATCAATATTTCACAATCTTCGCCAATCCGCAACCAATCCTCACCAATCCTCAGGAATCTTCCCATCAATCTTTCGCAATCTTTCGCAATATTTACATGAATTTTTCTATTTTTACATCAAACCTTCAATCTTTCCATAAATCTTTCGCTATTTTTCTTTCAATATTTTCGCAATATTTCCATCAATCCTTTAATATTTCCATCAATTTTCGCAATCTTTCCATCAATTGTTTCCAATATTTTCATAATTCTCTTTATTTTCCCATTAATCTTACCAATCTTTCCATCAATATTTTGCAATATGCCCATCAATCAGTAACACAATCAGCACCAAATGTACCACACGCTTCACAATCAGCACCACATGCACTACAATAAGCAATACATGCACCAAATGCACCACAATCAGCACCTAAATCTAATTTGTAACCTGCTCTTCAATTTTTAGCAATTCTCAACAATTTTTTAATTTATCCATCGCTCCATCAATCTTCCCATCAAAATCTTTCCATCGTTCTTTCAATCTTTCAATTTTTCTATTAATATTTAAATCTTTCCATCAATCTTGCGCAGTCTTTCCATCATTATTTTGTTACTTTTCCATAAATATTTAAATCATTTCATCCATATTTCGCAATGTTTCCAACACTCTTTCATACTATTTTCATTAATCTCTCGCAATATTTCCATCAATATTTAAACCTTTCCATCAACTTTTCTCTATCTTCCCATCAATCTTTCACAATCTTTCGCAATCTTTCCATCAATCTCTCTCTATTTTTCCCCAATTTTTCGCAATCTTTTCATCACTCACCAATCCATATTTAATCCATGGTTTTGTAGGCTGTCCCTATACATACATATATAAAAAAACGATTCACCAACTGTCTCCAAAATTGGTATTTAATGACAGAGTTAATGTTTCGTATGCAGTCAACTATCCATGAATTTTATACCAATGTCTTTGTTATTATTCTATATGCAGATCTTTCTATTAGTATTCAAGAACTCATAGCACCACTTTGCAGTTTTGAGGAGAAAAAAGGAAACAAAAAACAAAACATAAAGACATAAAAAAATTATTTTATAAATAAATTAATTTTTTTGTAATAACAATTTCATAATATGCTAGTTCATCACATAATGTGATATAACCCCTAACCTTCAGTTCTCTAATGATTGAAGATATTTCAACAACGTGTGAGAGATCCCCGCTTTATTTCAGGACAATAACATAACTGAGGCTATGAATTAGTTCATTTGGGTCTTCGGGAAATATGTAACGAGCGTTCTTGACGTCTTCTGCCTTCTTAATGCAGCTTGTTGAAGCAAGTGTGGTGGAGGGGCGTGTCAGTGCAACGAGAAAACCGTCATCTTCTACATCAACACAACCGTCATAGTCCTTATCATCAATGCTATCTTCATGATCATCTTCACCTCCTGTCCCATCCTCAATATCAAGTTTACTTTTCTTTGTTAGAGTCGCATGATCATTACCAGTATTTAAAGCCGACCACCGTTTAATTTCAAGTTCCTCGATTTTCACAACACAAACAGACTCTACTTCACTCATCCCATATGTGGCACAAACTGTCTCGTCACAATCGTCTGTGGAGTCAGTACCCACCAATGGAGCAAGGGGTATGGACGTCATCACTTGCTGTCTCTCAGATGACGAATCCTCACAGTTCTTGATGTGGTTCATCAATACATCACCTCGCATAAACTGTGTGTGGCCATTGTCGTAATTCTTGCTCATACGAAAAGGACTCCTCCTACAGGTGATTCTCTCATGTCGACGATCATTGTGACCGGAGGTATAAACCCGATCACAGAATCGACACAGTCGCAATCAGACGGCGATAATGCAGGTCGCGGCTCCATGTTCAGTGAGATCAAAGACAGGCCTTCGTATTCACAATTTATATACACTGTATGGAGAGAATGCTTCGCAATCGATGTTAACTTCTGGACGTTTGAAAATCGACTATGGTATCGGTGTGTGTCAGCACTCCATATATACTTTCTCCTATCACTCGGCAAAACCACCAGATTTTTTCTAAGACTGAGAGAAAGCTAATGTTCTATATTGTTTCGGGCTTTGAACTCAGAGCCACAAGCTATGCTTCATCTTAAATAATTGCTTAAATCTTTGTATCTTTTGCGCATAAATACCGCCGCCGCTGCCGAACCCTCACACGATCGTACACACCGCACTCATGCCCAAAACTTTTGTTTAGAAATAGCTTGGCGAACTGTTTGTCTGCGCCAGAGTAGTGCGACGACGCTGCTGGTTGCTTTAGTAACAGCTTTGAAGGGCCTGTGTTGGGGTCCATAGAGACCAAGGCGGAGGAGGGGTGGGGGTATGTGTGGTCTCGCAAATACATATCTGACATCCTCGGTTGTTGTGGTGGCACTCCCGAGGGTGGCACTCCTGCGGAGAAGCTCGCTAGTATTTGGAGCCCCATAACTTGTTTCCTGGTGATCCGATTCTATTAGTTTTTCTCTTTTCTCTATACTTGCGCCTTCTTTCTGCCGAAGTAAATGGTGGTTGTTGGTTTTGTGGTGGATTTCGACTCGGAACCTTGCCCTTCTTCTGCGGCATGACGCTGTTTCACGAGTTCAAAGCGCAGCTGCTTCGAAAGTTTTCAGAGTAGATAAGTTGTTTGTTGCGTTAGAAGGAGGACCCTTTCAAGTCCTTTCGAATGAGATATCACTCGCGTCCGTAGCACTTGTAGTTTCGGAGCAATGGCGCGCGAAAGAATAAAAGTGCTGCAAATTGCGCCGAAATTTGTCTGAAACTCGATGACGCACCACCGGAAGCGATAAGGCGAACGTTGTATAACAATGCGTGTATAATGTGCGGGCAACCTTGCGCACGGTCCGGCGTGCGTACGGTGAGGCGGGGCGAGGCACGGTACATGTTCTCGTGACGGCGAGTACGGCCCGCATTACGCCCCGAGCTGCGAGAAAGACATGCAATCCATGTCAAAAACTCTTGCCGGAGGTTTTCCCTAGCACCACGCCCAGCAGACGACTCCCCCCTTCCAATATATTTAACTGCTAAATTACCCCAACCCCACCACCACCAATTACTCGCATTCGTCGGCCAATTAGATGCGTTCGCTCCACCCCCTCCAATGATTCTCATTGGCTAATTACTCACCTTCGTGCATACCTTCGTCTGCTTATCAGCTTTATGTCGCACCTCCACCTGCCTCCTACCCACGCTAACCAACAAAAACTAGCACAATTATTATATTCTAAACAAAATTAATTATTTATAAAAATATTTTTTCTGCTTTTTTTGTAAGTATTTAGAATACAGAAGACATCCCAAGACGGTCAATGTCAAGTAAATGTTTGGGATCAAATTTCAACCTAGGGTCGCCACCCAGCGCACTTGCCCCAAACTCAACATAAATATTCTACTAGTCTACATGCAAGGACCACCAAGTCACACTAAAGTATAATATGCTGGAAGAAATCCCGCATAAGTACATGGCGTATGAAACTTATCACGTAGGTTGTTAGAATAATTTTAAGTCTAGAATGAATATGACATACTGAGAGTACACGTTTTTCTGTCTGTTTGCGTGGTTATACGTACTTGATATAACCATTTATGCAATCTCAGAAGTTTAGGTATAGTGTAGAGTCCTGAGTTCGAGACCCGAAATTATAAAGAAAATTAGATTTTGTGTTGTTCTTAGAAAAATAGGTGATAATTCTTTCCTGTGTTTGGTGAATATTATAGGAATTTATATTAAATACGAAAGGGAAGTTTTAGCCATCGGCTATAGGAATCAGAGTGAGATAATACGATTGCAAATCGATTGATGACCCTAGATTTTGTAGCTTTTTTTAGCGATGGTCGTAGATAAATTACTTACCGTTTAATATTCATGAGCACTTGATATAAGGATTTAAGCTATTTCCAAAGGCGAGGTACGGTGTATGACCTGAGTTTGAGACCCGAAACCATAAAAAAAAATTATAAATTCACTTTTGGACTCAGAAAAAATTTCAGATACTGTTTTAGGAACTCATAATAAAGGTGAAACGATGGTTTAGCTATCGGATATGGAGATCAGGGTAAGATAACAGGCTCGCAATTCAATTAACGAGCCGAGTTTTTGAAGCCTTTTTAGCGATGTTCGTACATTAATTTCAAACTGTTTAGTATTCATGCGCAATTCATAAAAAGTTTTAAGCAATTAACTAAGATAACGAAAATCTTAGGGCCCTGAGTTAAAAGACTAAAACTATAAAGAATNGAGCCGAGTTTTTGAAGCCTTTTTAGCGATGTTCGTACATTAATTTCAAACTGTTTAGTATTCATGCGCAATTCATATAAAGTTTTAAGCAATTAACTAAGATAACGAAAATCTTAGGGCCCTGAGTTAAAAGACTAAAACTATAAAGAATAATAATTTTCTCTCTGTCCTAGAAAAAAACTGGTGGTTTTTCCGAAAGACGGGAGAAAGTATATATAGAGCGCTGACTCACTCTGATACCATAGTCGATTTTCAAACGTCCAGAAGTTAACATCGATTGCGAAGCATTCCCTCTCTATACAGTGTATATTAATTGTTAATACGAAGGTCTGCCTTTGACCTCACCGAACATGGAGCCGCGACCTGCATCACCGCTGCCTGATTGCGACTGTGTCGATGCTGCGATCCGGTTTTTACCTCCGGTCAAATGATCATCGACATGAAAGAATCACCTGTAGGAAGAGTCCTTTCGTATGAGCAAGAATCACGACGATGGCACAACACAGTTTATGCGAGGTGATATATTGAAGAACCACATAAAGAACTGCGAGGACTCGTCTCCTGAGAGCCAGCAAGTGATGACGTCCATACCACCTTCTACATCGGTGGGTACTAGGTCCACAGACGATTGTGACGAGACAGTTTGTGCTAAAGATGGGATGAGTGCAGTAGAGGCAGTTTGTGTGGAATGTACACTTACAAGTCTTTCGCGTGAAATCGAAGAACTTCAAAAATAAACGGTGGTCGGCTTTAAATGCTGACGATGATCATGCAACTCTAACAAAGAAAAGCAAACTTGATAATGAGTATGAAACAGGAGGTGAAGATGATCATGAAGATAGCATTGATGATAAAGAATATAACGACAATTTTGATAAAGGTGACGTTTTTCTCGATGCATTGACCACATTCGCTGCAACAAACGACATTAAAAAGGCAGAAGATGTCAAGGACGCTCGTTACATATTTTCTGGAGACCCTTATTAACTGATTGATAGTCTCAGATATTTTATTGCCTGAAAAAACGCTGGGATCTCTCACGCATTGTTGAAATTTCTTCAATAATTAGAAAACGGAAGGTAAGGGTTTATATCACATGTGATGAACCACCCACTTATGAAATTGTTATTACAAAATAATTAATTAGATTTATGAAATAATTGTTTTATATCTTTATTGTAGTGTGTCGTATCCTTTTTCCCCTCACATCTTTAAAGTGGTGCTATGAGTACTCGAATATTAACAAAAAGACCTGCATATAGAATGATAACAAAGACATTTGTATAAAATTCTTGGAAAGGGGACTGCATACAAAACAACGAATTATTTTTTTAAATATGTATGTATAGAGACAGACTACAAACCTATGGATTGAATATGAATTAATGATTGATGGAAATATTGCGAAAGATAAATGGAAAGATTAAAAAATATTGCTGGAAACATTGCGAAAAATGTATGGAAATATTTTGAAATGTTGAAGAAAGATTGATGTAAAGATTGAAACATTGATGGAAAGACTGCGAAACATTGATGGAAATATTGTGAAAGAATGGTGGAATATTGCGAAATATGGATGAAAAGGATCGAAATATCGATGTAAAGATTACGAAAGAATGATGAAAAGACTGCGTAATATTGATGAGAAAATTGAAAGATTAATGGAATGATTGAAAGAGTGATGTAAGAATTGAAAGATTGGTGAGAATTGCTGATTGTGGTGCATGTGGTGATGTTTGTGGTGTTGATTGTGGTGTTGATTGATGGAAAGATTGCGACAGATTGATGGCAAGATTGCGAAAGATTGATGAGAAAATTGCGAAAGATTGGTGGGAAGATTGGCAGATTGATGAGAATATCGAATGATTGATGGAAAGATTCCGAAATATTGATGGAAAGATTGCTGAGGATTGGAGAGGATTTGTTGCGGAAAGGCGAAGATTGTAAAAGATTGATGAATAGATTGGAAGATTAATGGACTGATACAAATATCGATGGAATGATTGGGCGATTGACGTATTGATGGCCAAGAAGAGCACGAGAGTTAAGACTGTTTATCTCTCTTATACATTGCAAGTCTCCAGGGCCTGGCAGTATTGGCTTTTAAATTAATGCCAATTAAACCAATAAAACTGTTGGTAGACGCTGATCCATACCATGACTATAACATACTCGTGCATGTGGTCGCAGTTAGTATGATAAGCTTGGTTTAGTCATATATACATTAAAAAAATCTGAGTGGTGTACTTATACCTACACAATAGTCCAGGCTGTGCATAATTTGCAGATTCTGGCATCGTTTATTAATCAGTCTTCAAGAGAGGGGGCTGCAAATATTGTAATTGAGTAAGAGACTTTTGCACTTTTTCATAATATCCCATGTATAATTTAGGCACAATATAAGAATTAAATAAATAATTCATAATAAAAAATATTTCTTAAAAATCGGAAAATATATACAGATTTACGATGCGACATATTCTATGCCTATAAAACCAATCTTGCTCTCAGAAACAAACATATGCTTGAATAATTAGTGGGTGTAACCGCCTAGCACCTTCGGGTACGTTCGTCAATCCTGAGTCGACAGCTTCTGAGCACCTCCTGAGTCGAACCGAAGATTGTCGATCTCGTCCGAGTCGAGCCGAAGACCGCCAACTACAGCCAGAGTCATACGGCTCCCATTTAAAATACATTTTATCAGACTTCCCTTTATCATAATACTACTATAAAATTACAAGATTGCTACTTGTGATGTAATGACATAAAACTTTCAAGACTTGAGCGTTTTCCTTAAATTAATTCACAAAACGCTAAAGTTATTTCAGGTTTGAATATTTCACTGGGGGTAATTCGATAATAGATTTTACATATTTCATGGTTATTTTTCTATAGTTTTGATAGTGTGAAGTGAGTAATCCCCATGCTACAGTAGATTTTTCATAGGTAATAGTTGAAAAGACTTCATCTTTAAGGCACTTTGTAAGATATTGAAATTCCTCCACATCTGCAAAGCATGGGTTTCGTGAATGGTTGCTCCAAAAAAAAACTGAGAAAATGTGGTCCAGTCGTCCCAGAACATTAACAGGTATAGTTTTGGTAATGTCGCTTTCACATGTGATGCAATTACGGTCGAGACTGCCATCAAGGGCTACACGCAGCTTTGTGGTTGAACTTGAAGTCTTTAATAAACAATTATGAGAAACATAACATACCGTAAGTCGTGACTCAACTGTGGCTGCCAATGGAGCACTGTACGCGACTGTAAAATGTGCAGGACTCATTTAAAATTAAACACACTACCAAAGTTGTCAGAAAAGTACGATTCATTTTGCAAACGAATGAAGGAAGCATATGTTATGCAACATAGCAAAATATTTTTCTAGAATAAGTTGATACAAATTAAAGAAATTAAATTAATAATATTGGATATAATCTTACAATCAGAACGACACATGGGGTAACAGGAGTGTAATTGTAATGTAATGTTTGCAGGGTGGTCCATTTTGACACTATAGTTAACTGACAACAAGACTGATCAAAATGTTTTCTCGTTCAATCGTTTGTCTTTGCCACATCATCGTCATCCAGCTTATCTAAGCCATGCACTTTATAGACGAATGACCCATTTGATCTTCAGGTGTTGCCAGTTCTTGGCTGCGTTACAAAGAAGAAATACAGAACACAGCTCGAGTTTAGAGGCTGTGTTATATTGGTCTTGAAACCACATTAAAGGCCTGAGTGCTCTTCAGCTACGAGAATCGTCAGCATTATGAATATGTGAGTTTGTCAGCTCGTGATTGACAAACTACAGACCTGGTAGCAACTTGATTTAGAATTGATGGCAAGCTTCATGCGATGCGATGCTTCCTTGATAATGCAGCTCAATCATCTTTCATCACAGAATCAACGACTCAGGTTTTATGTCTGCCTCGTCTCAATTTCATAGAATGTATGTCATTATTTGCCTCAGCGCTCTAATCATTTTGAAGTAGGGTATGATGATGTAGGTTGCTTTGGCCAAATTACACCATTATTGTCTGGATTTTCATTCTCAGTATTTAAAGGTATTGGCTATAGCATAGCTTTAATCAAGACTGCACCATTTATATTAAAAGTCTTGGTTAGTTAATGTGTGCCACAAATTCAAGACTGGATACCACCTCAAGCATGGGGACATGTCTGGTCACAAAACAATACAGCTGACCATTCTAGTCATGGTTCACTCCCGCGCGAGCTCATGTCTCACAATCTGTGGCTGCATGGACCTCAGTGACTAGTTTACCCACCACACATCTATAGACTCAGTCTTCTGTCGTGTCTCAGAATCTTGCAGATGTTACTGAATTTAAGTCTACTCACGTACTATTGTTGATGAGACAAAACCATTTGGCACAATTGCAAATACTGCTACAACTACCTGTATGGTAGGTGCTGATTCGTACAATCACCCATGCCACATGATTTGGGTGAACACAGTATGCTCAGGGTGGGCAGGTGATTTAACAATTCAGACCTAAAGTGTGGTGCTAGACACCCAATTCTATTGCCTAATGATCGCGCTGTTGTCAGTGCTCTTGTTGATCACTATCATGTTAAATACCTTAACCCTACACCCCAACTCTTATAGTCACGTATATCTGAAGAGTTTTTGATTCTATTTACTGAATGTTTTACTCGCACAAGAGTCTTCAGGTGTGTTCGGGGTTTTCCCTGCAGGCGTAGCAATAATTCGCCTCTCTGGGATTTAACTTCAGACAGGTGACTCCTGCCCGAGTGTACAGGTGTGGACTATGCAGGGCACATTTCGATTTGTCTGAATGTCTTACATCATTGGCCTCACCAGAAGACTTGCATGTCAAGCTTAATATGTTTAGTCACAAAAGCTGTCTACATTTAAGTTGTGTCTGACTTAAAAACTCATAGTTTCATTGCTACCATTTCAGATTTTAAGTCGAGAAGAAGACTTTGTGTTGCCCTTTATTCTGATTGTGGGAACAAGATTGTAGGTGACTCCAGGCAGTTAACATTTCATTGATTTTCACTTCCTGCCACTCGCTAGTCCTCATCAAGGCTGATTGTGGGAGACTGCAGTGAAGTCAGCAAAACACCTTCTGCATCGAGTTATTGGGGAACAAATTCTAACTCTTGAAAAATTAGTGACACACTGTGCTAGAGTTGACATTGCTTAAAGCTTGAAACTTTTAATACCAATATCGTCCAAACTTCATGGTATATCTGCTTAAACCCTTCTTCACTGTTTGATTGGGCCACCACGTGTTGCTGTTCCAGGGCCACAACAAACATAACAACCATACTGCCTCTCCAAACGATGGAAAATGATGTTTATCATTGCAACACATTTAGGAGAAAATGGTACATGTCATATCTGCAGTATCTACAGCCTGGAGAGGAGTGGTGTACCCAACAGGCCGGAATCAACGTGGGGACTTCTTCTCAGTTCAAGAAGATTGTGCACCACCTCAAGGAAGTTGCTTGGCTAGGGTGATTAAGGTCCACCCGGGAACATATGATGATATGAGGGTGGCAGAGATACACGCTGAGAAAGAAGAGCTACACCATTCAGTGCACAAACTGTACCGTTCTCCTTCCAACAAGTGTATTAGCATAGTGTGAATGTGATGTGTTCGAAATATTTTACTTTGTCTTGCAAGTATGGTTTGTTTTGGTTGATACTTCAATTCGGTCCCGGCGAGCGATACGTTTAGGACTTATTACCTTTAGTTTTGAATTTTTTTAAAAATGTTATCCTCTGAGTGACCTTGTCTCACGGAGTTACTGCGACCGAGTGTATTAGTCAGTCGGAAGATGGCGGCCCAGCAGAAATCATAGTGTGCTGGGTTCTCCAGATAAATGTGATGAAGTCAGTGTTTTCGTAATAGTAGTAGTTTACAATGAGCTGTGTTGCGCGCAGAGCTCCGCCGGAGGATACTCTGTGCCTGTGAGTAGCTCTGGCGGTACTCAGAAGCCTCTCTCGGAAGCGGAAGGCTAAATGGCGTTTGGCTGGAAGAGATGCAGGGCAGAGCACGTCTGTGGTTCGACGCCGACCGTGCCCTCGCAGGGTTGCCACTCTCCATCACACCTCCGCCAGCCTGGCAACTCCCTCCCGTCTCCTCCTTCCTCCTCGCAACATTCCTCTTCCTCCTCCCTCGTGGCCTTGCCGTCCTCCTCTCGCGAACGAGCGACTTATATGCAATTTCGCGAGTCGCCATCCGCCGACCCGGTCCTCCATCATCTCCCCCTCGCTCCAGTCTCCACGGGTTGAACGACCCGGCCGCCTCTTGGCGAAAGCTCATCCGTAAGTAACCGAGCGGCGCGGGGCTATTATTTTCAGCAGCAGGCAGGGTCAGGAGGGGGAGAGGGGATAGTTCTAAACTGTATCTGCTGACTGGCCCGGCTCAGCGTCCTCATCCGCGGCGACCACGTGTTTGTAAGGCACACCGCTGTCGCTTCCGTGTTGCATTCCCACGCCTCTCTCTCTCTCTCCCTCTCTCTCTCTCTCTCTGCTGCCTCTCGTAACACTTTCTCCACATCACACACAGTCCACCCGGCAACGCGCTCAAACCTCTGTACACCTTACACATAAAGAATGGTTTGTTCCAGCCAACAAAATACTTGTTTATGTTTGTCCAAAGAAATATGTGACTGCTCCAAAATATGTCTTTTATTTGAGTAAATAAAACTTGTAAAAGAAGCAAAACATATTTAGATCCTCTAAGAAAAAAAAAATACATCTTGATTTGAACAAACATCTGCGACAAAAAAAATTACTGTCAACAAAATGTTGAATTTAATGAACTGTACAAGTTTTGTTTGGCCATATGAAAGAAAATACTGTTGTATATTGTCTGCTCAAGCAAACCTTTTTCCCAGTGTAACTGCCTGCGACTTACCTTAATTGAAATATGCATGCTTTCAGAAGGCAATACAGGAAATTTGAAAGTGGGCAGTACTTGAGATCAGATTTATTTCATTGCCCTAACTGAATTTTGTATAGTGTCTTCCCTAAGAACTCTTGGACGCGTTTGGTGTTTGTTTACACCTCATCCGCTCTTACGGAGCCAACCAAACGGGCACTTCGATTCGTTGCTGAGTTCGTGCGTCAACGAAATGTGCAAGAAGTTATTAAATGTGTTTATGAAAATATTATACTCTTCAGATGCCTAAGCAAAGTCATTTTCAAACCACCACTCACTGTGAGATAGATGGCAACGATTATTTTGACCTGCTGTATCGCAAGATCCACCGACTGGTTACATGGATGCTAGGGTAGATGACTATGCTGAACCTTGCTACAGACCTTCACTAACAAAACTACAGCTCCAAATCCAAAAGCAGCACACTGCAAGACACAAGAACATCATATTGAGTCGCTCGGCAAAGCGCAGCCTTACATGCCCCTGAGACTATAGGCTCTGTGCAAGACAGATATCACAATCTATACGCGATTGCGTTCTTAAACCTGTGCCAGCTACGCCAAGACTGCGACATCTCATGATGTCAGATCTCATGACGTCAGATCTCATAATAGCAACAATAATTCCCTATATTTGCAGGCGCGAGAAAAATTGGCAATGCTGACATCACGGGTTTGAAAAAAAAAATGAAAATACTTGTTTATTGCTCTGTATTTCTAACAGCCGCAGTAAACACAACTGTACGATAAAGAATAATATACTTTATTTCTCGACAATTCACAGACTTTTCTTGAAGAGCTGCTAGAGTGAGTGAGTGAGTGAAGAGATTTAGGCGAAGTGTTGAGAGCCGACGAGGGTGATTGAGGTGAGTATGGAGCAACGCCAAAATAAAAGGGCGGGGGAAACAAGAAATCCCCGAGAAAACCCGCGAACAAGGGACATCGACCGGCACGACTACCACATGCAAATACCCGGGAGTGACCCGGCCGGGGATTGAATCTTGGTGGTAGGCGAGCAGGTTAACCGCTCAGCCGCCACGGTCCCAAGAACTGCTACAATTCCGCATACATTTGAATTGAGAATGGTAATGAGTGTCACAAATTCAATGTTGTATGGTTTCTTGTTTGCAAACTGTAATTGGACAGCGATAATGTGCACACGGGACTGTAGTTCTGCACAGGACTCCGTGATGATACTTCCTCACACAGATCATGATGCTGGTTCTTGTTTCAAGTAAGCGAGCGAGGCGGCTCACTGGACTTGCATTCGGGAGGATGGGTTTGGGATCCCAGTCCGGACATCCGGGTTTCCATTTACCGTGGTTTCCCACAATCACTCGAGGTGAATGTTGGGATGGTTGATTCTTTCCCACTCATTGCTTGTGCGAGCAACTTGCTCTGTTAGTAATGACATCGCTGTCAACGATACGCCAAGCACTTCCTACTTACCTTGGTTCATGTGAAGGCAAAGACCAGACCACGACACTGTATCTTACAGAAGAGGAGCTTGCTTGGTGCGATACATCATAATGGATGAATTTCGTATGAATTAAAATTGTATAGGTGAAATTTTGAATATATATACATTCATACTCACAGATAGAGAGAGAGAGAGAGAGAGAGAGAGAGAGACGTGGCAGTTCCCAGTAGCTGATTGATAAAAGTAGAATAATAATGGCAACTCGGTGGAATGGGATGTGGGGGGAGAATTGAGGATTGCAGTCACTAACATCGGGTGACAGCCAAGTAGTTAGTCAATTTTGCCAATTTTTCCTTCCGGTGTGACAACCAGCAGACGAGTCACCCCCCACCCCCTCCAATACTTCTTCCATTGGGTATTTAGTCGACCAATCTGTCTTCTCCCCACCAACACTGTGCACCTCCATCACTCGCGATCCTCCACCCAACTACCCACCACAGTCCATTGTCTGAGCATTGTCCAATAGACTGAACTAAGAACTCGTGTTTTCAGCATCGAACACCAGATTGCACTCAGGCCGCCCATTGCCAGACCTGTTGGATATAGTGCGCTAATACTAGCTTGTTCTACATCACGAGTTTGTTTCAACCCATAAAGTATTAAACTCGACATAGTCAGTTGTTTTCTCTTGGTTACCAGCTTATCAGGTATTTACATCTTTTATTGTACCTTTATTGTACATTTCTTGTTCTATAGAAGTTTATGTAATAAATATTATATAGAGCAGGCAATTAATAACTATAGATTAAAAATAATACAACTTAATTATTTATACAAAGTCTATGTATATTCAGCCATTTCTTTAACATGTCATTCACAAGTAAGAAGAAAACATAATATGATTATGTTGTAAGTGGGCAGTGCATAATTGTTCATAGTTGTAATTGATAAACTGAATCGAGAGTTCTGCTTGAACCATTCATTTGTTCTTCCGCGTGACATATCTTCCTAATACGCTCTTCAATATTTTCTTCGATATAATACAAATTAATAAAATCAATATTCAGACTTTTTAGTGACCTTCTACAATACTTATCCTGGTGCAATTATTTTTTAAAGTAGTTACATTCCAACCAAAAGCTTACATTATATAAACCTGTGGTTTTCTATCTCCTCTGTAAGTTGGTTTATTAAATTATTTTTCATGGTTGACACAAATGAGCAGATATAATTTGCCATATGTGATGAAATCCGTAGAGCATATATCCTGATATTGACACGGAAAGCTGGTTCCTTCAGTACGAATTCATTTGCATTCGGTTTGCCTATAACATGGACAGTTTGCGAGTCGGAGGCGTGCACTGGTTGATATAATCCTGATATGCCTCAAGAAATATATTTTTGTCTTTTTTTGTACGCTTGAACTCTCGTCCACACTTACGACAGTGAATAGTCAAAAAGCCCAAGGAGGGAAGTGTGAAAGGCTTGTAGGAAGAGTTTAGAATGATAGTGGTGATAATGTTGGAGACATTTGTTCCTAACAAAAGAATAAGGGCTGGGGGAGGTCCACCATATTATCGCAGGGAAATCATGAGATTAATGAGGAAGTGTACGCAGCTACATGCAAAGAAGAGGTACAAGGGAATGCAAGTGCTAGGTAACGGATGAGGCAGATGAGGAAGGAACTGGGAAGCATGATCAAAAAGGCAAAATATGAATACCTGGAGAACATGATGGAAGAAGTAAAAGACGACGAATGGCAGAAACGGTTTGGTTATCTGAAGAAAGTAAAAGGAGATGAAGGGATCCCGATTTTGATTGGTAGGGATGATTTGACTAAGATAATTAACACCAGTCACTGTACTGTCGTGTGCATGCCTGTAGAAATAAACTTCGAGAATACCAGATCCATTGTTTCTACAGGCATGCACACAACAGTACAGTGACTGGTGTTAATTATCTTAGTCAAATAGATTCAAGGGACATTATATGTTTGAAGACTTTTGCAATTAATGAACTTGTTGCTACTAATAGTTATGTTATTGGTATTTCTCCAAATCCAGTTTTGTATTCTCGTCGTAAGCTTAGGTTTGAGCTCGGAAATGCTATTTGGATTTTTAGAAAGTTGGTTGGTACGAATGGTGATGTTCGTGTATTAGGTAATGTACAGTATGTTTATTGTGCTTAATGAAGCAGCCACAAAATATATTTTTAGGTCCATAAAAAGTACTTACTTTACCGTGAATAGCTTATAGTAGCAGCGAATTGTTCATGGTGTTCACATGCAGGTCCTCATTTGCCGATGTTGCCATCATTGCATCATCGCTTACCAAACTAGGACGCTGTCATGATTACATCTTTATTCACTGCAGTAGATAGTAGTTCATTAACATTTTGTGGACACAGCAATACACTTTATTGCTTTGTAGTTGGAGGAAAGAAATTCTTTACGTTTCTTGGAATGTCTGTTTAGACGGTCAGTACAAGCAAGCAGATGACATTTATCACGCCTACATGAAATACGAAATGGGTTTATTTTGCATGTATGCTTCTCGTTTTGTCTATATGCTGCTGATATTCACGAAAGTTTCATTGCAATACTTGCATCGTAGTCTTGACGATGGTTCAGCCATTGTTGGAACCAACGACGTTACCTTGGTCTATGGTGCTGACTGCGCTGCTGTAGGGAACCCACCATAAGAAGTCGATGTCCCAGTCATAGACAGAAGTGGCTCCGAGTTACCTGAAAACATCGCGGACGCAGGATAACACACTGATTGTAGATACGAAGCCGCCGAAGCTAAACTAGACGACCTGTTCTTCTTGACCTCTGCTGATGAACTGACATTCCAACAAGGTGCCGTTCTTCATACCTGCTGACAATAACGGAAGTGAAAAACGCCATGATAAGTGTCGAGAACACTGGTCTCTGGGTATCTGGCCATACAAACAGACAAACGAGACCAACCACGCAAACGGAGTAACCACAAGACTAACCACTCAAACTAACTGACTAACAAGACCATCCATCAAAACCAACGAACCTTCAATACCGACCAGATCAACCAACCAACACCAACCAGTCAACCATAAAAATTGTGCATACTGGCTGACTATACCAAACGCCCATAACAAGACATACTGGCCAACAAAGCCGATTGAACATCAACCAACAACACAGACCGACCAACCATCAATACTTTTCAACATTACCAGCCAAGCCAACTATACAAACACACCTAAAAATTAAACCAAATAGAAAAACATATAAATGAAACCTCTTTAGAAATTTTACATGCCATGAAGGTCGACCTTACATACCAACTTGAAAGACAGATCAATTGGCAAGATCAATGTACATGACCAACCATTTGGCAAGACCAACTCGATCAGCCAACGAAACCAACCAACCATACAAAACGACCATTCAGCAGATCACGCCAATAGACAAGCGCATCGCGAGCAGCATAGCGAGACAAGGTCCGAACTACGGAGATGCCTCATAGCACGTCGCGAGTCTGTTCATGCCAAGCCAGCTGTAGCGAGACGGGCTGCCTGAGAGGTCACCACGATGGCGAAGCACGGTTCCGTATCCCGCGCCTAACTTAGCAATAACAATAGGCACAGAGTTCTCGAAGCAAGTCCAGTAGCATGTGACGGAGCACATACAACGCTGTAGTACTACTCCGGTCACGAGTCATGCTTCTGTCATGACACATGACCGCAGCCTTGACGAGCTATTGCCCGACGATGTCTGGAGCCAAACGATGCCACGCAATGGCACGACACGCTCGCGAGCATCACCACGACCGACAATGTTGCGACATCGAACTGACATGCCGACATGGTCGATGCCCAGCGGCATGTTTCCCGTTTGCGAAGCACTTTGCGAATCACATAGCGAACCATCAATCTAGTTGACGAAACATTTCTGGTACTGCTCTAGTAAGAAACCGAGCTTAGGTCCACAGATGGACTTCAACTATACACTTTAATAAAAACATATGAGAGCACTCTGAGAAAACTTACGTACACCATTCTCACGAGTAGGTGTCCCAGGTAACTCGAAAATATGAAGATACGCTCTCCTGTATGCATGCACGTATATAGTATAATATCTGTATGCGCTTGCAGACGTATATAAAATTCACATAATGTATATGGCAATGCAAATAGTTTTAGATTTATTTGGTACATATTCATGTATAATCCTATGTGATATATCAACGTATCAGTGGGATGTGGTGAAGTGTTGCAAGGTAAGCTGGTGCTTGCTCACTACTGTACATTGTATTTGAAGCACTCACAACGAGCAGGCAAGAGATCCATCATACACGCCCTGTGGCCTCACATGCCGAACTACGTTTCAATGGTGGAAATGTGAACTAGCAAGCACAGAGCTAATGCCAGCTTCCCCTGCAACAGTTCACCACACGCGACTGCTATTGCATGTAGTTATGAAGTGATAGTTTGTGCGCGACACACGGGGTGTAAAGAGGAATGTGGTGGAGGGAGGTGCGGCGAGAACGAGGAGCAGGAAACTCGAGAGAGGTTCGCTGTGACCAGAGCGGCCACGAGGAGACAGAGAGAGACGGAGGTGCTTGACCTCGCAGCTTCCTGTAACATTGTCTCAGGGCAGGAACGAGGCCGGCCGATACACCCACACCGCCATGCCTGCCTCACGACGGGGTTCAACCACCCCTTTAGGAGCGGCATCGTGTCCCCTTACATCACCCTCGGCACGGCGGGCGGGCGATGCCTCGTACCGCCAACTACAGCGATTAGCCGGCGGAGCATCGCTACTGCAAGGTATTGCCAACTGTCATATCGCAAACACCGACGTCGTGAGACTTTAGTCTTACCCACCGCATTGTTTCGCGTTTGAGAGGGAGAAGGGCGACACTTCCACGCGCCTCAAGTGCGACATCGCCACTACGAGCGAGGCTCTGAACTGAAATAGTCGCTCTGGTTCTACCTGTATCTGACACGTACATATTGAGATGCAACACTTTGTAGTAACTTTGGAGCACTCTGGAATGGTGTTCCTAATGTGCGCGTCTCGACGTCTTCAGAGCCCTCGACAGCCCTCGTCTCAAGTGTGAGTTATGTTAGTAGATAGCAGACTGGACGGGCGTTTAATACTTCCAGTTTCAAGCGTGTATTTCAAACACTCTGGTGCAACGAAGTTCAAGCTCCAGGTAGGAGAGAACCTACTCCCGCCATATTTACTTCTTGGTTTATCTACTTTGTTATTGGTTTTTAAAACAGAAAATTCCGAAAGTACCGCCAAGCCCAAGCAGCTGTTGACATTACACAGCAGTACATACATAGCGACTAAACTACCAAGTGATAACTACGTCTCAATATCAATTCTAACAATGTTTGGCAAATTCAGTATCGTGAAATAAACACTACTTCGTAGTTAACTAGTTATATTTGTAACACGCGGGACAGAAACAGCCGCCATAAACGTCAACCGTTCTNAACACTACTTCGTAGTTAACTAGTTATATTTGTAACACGCGGGACAGAAACAGCCGCCATAAACGTCAACCGTTCTTGACAGTTTCATTGAAGACCATACAAAAACACCATGAGAGGACAATCCTGTATAAAAATATTTTTAATAACGTTGTGAGAATATATTTTAACACAGTGATGGTGTTCTGTCGAGATATTTCTGACGCCGTAGAAATTTACATAACGACGCAAGACACTATGCAAAATAAAATCATCAGTATGAGGAAAGTAGTAGTTCTCAAGTTGGCAAAAGCTGTTATCTAGGTTTGCCCTTTCTTAGTTCTTCGGTGCTGGCTTTCAAAATTCTGTGAATGGTAATTGGTGTATTTGGACCTAAGTTGTGTCGCACGCTTTGCTTAAGGGGTTCGTCTATCCGGAGCTATTTTCCGCACCATTGACACTAAGCGCAAGGCTCTGGACTGGAAAAATAAATTATCTTCATTGAACTTCCAATATTTTCTAATACTTTATTTAATTCCAAACAAACTATTTATATTTTAATGGTCTAACNAACACTACTTCGTAGTTAACTAGTTATATTTGTAACACGCGGGACAGAAACAGCCGCCATAAACGTCAACCGTTCTCGACAGTTTCATTGAAGACCATACAAAAACACCATGAGAGGACAATCCTGTATAAAAATATTTTTAATAACGTTGTGAGAATATATTTTAACACAGTGATGGTGTTCTGTCGAGATATTTCTGACGCCGTAGAAATTTACATAACAACGCAAGACACTATGTAAAATAAAATCACCAGTATGAGGAAAGTAGTAGTTCTCAAGTTGGCAAAAGCTGTTATCTAGGTTTGCCCTTTCTTAGTTCTTCGGTGCTGGCTTTCAAAATTCTGTTAATGGTAATTTGTGTATTTGGACCTAAGTTGTGTCGCACGCTTTACTTAAGGGGTTCGTCTATCCGGAGCTATTTTCCGCACCATTGACACTAAGCGCAAGGCTCTGGACTGGAAAAATAAATTGTCTTCATTGAACTTCCAATATTTTCTAATACTTTATTTAATTCCAAACAAACTATTTATATTTTAATGGTCTAACNATCTTCATTGAACTTCCAATATTTTCTAATACTTTATTTAATTCCAAACAAACTATTTATATTTTAATGGTCTAACCATCTTTCTTTCTAGAGTAAATACAGTAAACAAAATGGGAAAACTTAAAGTAATTTAATTCAATTTACTAACTAAAAATTATTTATTTTATTCTTTATTGAAACTGATACTTCAATATAAGATATGCAATTCACTGGAATGTAATTAATACATTTTTCCTAAATTTATTAATTTAAAATATTTATAAACCGGTTTTTAAATCTCAAATTTAAGTTTTAATACTTAATAATAATTCATATATATAATCATTAATTTTATTTACAAATGAAAATATATGTGTTTCAAAATTAATTTCTCCTTCGAGATCATGATTTTTAAAAGAACACAAGAATATAAGACTCTCTTTTATTCTACAACGAAGAAACATTCTGTGTAAGATGTTTTCATTTGCAAGTTATGAAATTGATTAGATTTTTAAAATTATATAATTATTTATACAAAAATGTATAATGAAAATAAATTATTTCTCATACTCAATTTCAATTTCTTGTTTGATATATTTTTTTTTTTNATACAAAAATGTATAATGAAAATAAATTATTTCTCATACTCAATTTCAATTTCTTGTTTGATATATTTTTTTTTTTCGGTTCAATTTTTTGAAATTACATAATTAATTTTTTAGCGTATCTTCAAATTATTTTAACAAAACNTTTTTTTTTTTCGGTTCAATTTTTTGAAATTACATAATTAATTTTTTAGCGTATCTTCAAATTATTTTAACAAAACATTTTTTTAATTTGTTGTGTTTATTTTAAACTCCAATAACTACAAATTTTCAATATTTTTGAATGGATTTTATGGCTCTAATTTTTTGTTTAAAATGGTTTTTAATCCAGCACCCTATATTCATTTAAATTTAAAAAAAGCTATAACTTTATTTTTTTGTTCACATTGTTTTACTNTTTTAATCCAGCACCCTATATTCATTTAAATTTAAAAAAAGCTATAACTTTATTTTTTTGTTCACATTGTTTTACTATAAAAAATTTTCAATTTTACAAAGTTTTATTTTTTAAAATTAATGCATTTCTTATTTTTTATAGTAAGAAATATGTCATCATTTCTTTTTTAATTATCATAATAGTTAATAAATAATAAANGCATTTCTTATTTTTTATAGTAAGAAATATGTCATCATTTCTTTTTTAATTATCATAATAGTTAATAAATAATAAAGTTGCGACGTTAATTAAAATTTTGTTTTATCTTCGAAAACAATTTATATTTATTGTATATATATTTGTAATAATAATGTATACTAATGATTTTAAAATACCCTGCTTTAACAATGTTTTAAAATTAAATTTTTTTTGTTAATTTTGGAATGTAGGTTTGTGTGTAGGGTTTAATTGTTTTTCAAGTTTGCAGAAGTTTCACAATTTTAAAATTTAAAATTGAATCGGGTTCCACTCCTGGCCGCGTCACCAGGATTACAGCACGTGGGAAACGTGGTGAACGTTGCCGTTGGCCGGTGGGTTTTCTCGGGGTGCTGTTCCTTGCATTCCACCTCTGCTCCATCCTTATCTCATTCCACCCTCACCCGCCTTCAAAGTCTTGGTGTTAAGTGCCGAGCATAAGCTCTCCATGACTCCACTTCAAGGCAAACCTGTGCCTTTTAAAGCTGTGATCACAGTATCGTAGAGAAGTCACAGCTGCGTGTGTGCAAAGTCACGCCCTCCTTGTAGTCACTGCTGGACGTAACTGCCTTCAGAACCGCGGAAACGGGGTCGCCTTATCCGCGCCAGATAAATGTGAGTGATAAACGTTCTCCGTAGTCTGTGACCTACAAGCTGGAAAACTGCTACAAACGGCGCTACAATAACGGCCAACACGCTACACAAAACTATTCCGCTCTATTCATTGCTAACTGGTATTTACTGTTTGTACATCCTCCTGCATAATTATTTAATGTTGTCACACAACAAATGGCTTAGTTTTCACACATTTATGCAAGATGCTGCCGCGTTATCAGTCAATCGCAAATATTTGTATTCAGACCTAGAACAAATAGTGTTATACACCGTTTTAAATTATAGATGCATGTGAAATATGNTCGCAAATATTTGTATTCAGACCTAGAACAAATAGTGTTATACACCGTTTTAAATTATAGATGCATGTGAAATATGTAGGCATAAGCCAACGCTCTTGATAACCGAATATCTTGAACTGTTTATGACATGGAGACATATTATTTTAGATTTTTTATTATTTATTAAAAAGTTCCATATTGTTTTTCTTGATCATTTTAAAATTAAAATATAACGTTATGTTTTGCTCTTAATTAAACAAATTCAAATTGGCANATTGTTTTTCTTGATCATTTTAAAATTAAAATATAACGTTATGTTTTGCTCTTAATTAAACAAATTCAAATTGGCACGTTCTTTCTAAAAAATGATTTTAAACTAAAATTTTTTTACCTTACAAATTATTGCTTTCACTGTCGACAAATATTTCATAAGTAACGAGATTAACGTCATCCAAAACATTTTTTGGAAAAATCCCCACACATTTCAAATCGTACGTAATCTTTTAAAGACTGTTAAAATGCTCATAACAATAAAACATTATACAATTTTCATACACTGCACGTTTAAGTGCCGTAATATCTAAAACCAAGAACAGTCCGTAGAAGAAATGATAAATATTACTGTGTCCTTTTTCAAACGAATGTATTGCATGTTATAAAATCCCATTTAAAATTAAATTATTTATGGTGTATGCACATCTATAACATGAATATGCATCCTTATAGCTTGAAACGTCAACGGAAAAAATGTTTTGGTTCTCGCAAAGCATGATATTTTTAAGGCGAAAACTGTCGTGTTTTCAGATAATGAAACAATTTTAATCGTCATGTTACTTAAAATATGAACTGCAAAGAAAAAGGTTTCAGAATTTTGTGAAATAACTTATAAGCTGCATTGATATTTATATCTACAATAGATATATTACTAAATATTCGTAAATAGGTATATTACGTACAAAATAAATTAATTTTAAAAAATGCTACGCAAACTTGTGATTTATACGCCACTCTATTGAATTATGACGCAGCGTTGTTAAAAGCTCTGAGTACTATAGTAAACCTTAAAAACCAGATATAGTATCCTTTCATTACGTTTGTATAAAAATTATGTTTCTATTAAAAAAATTATACTAACTGGCGGTTAACAGATGCATTGCCGCCTAAGTGTGAATTTCAAATATAACTATTAAAACTAGCTGATAAGATATATCTTTCAAAAGTCACATAACTTAACTGTAGATTATACCTTTTCTAGTTAAGTAACTTTCATTAGGCTTATTCTTCTCATTAGACCTTACTAACTGGATCCAAGTTCGTTTGTACCAAAAATAATGCAGTCTTTCAATCAATTACCAGCATAATTCGATGGAATTTAGTTTTCATATCATCAAGCATGAAAATGTTAAGTAAGTAATATTAATGTAATTTTTAACACAATTGTGACATTCAATTGAGGCCTCTGTAAACATTTAAGGGCAACATGGCCTTGGAAACAATATGGCAGCTTGTGTGGATAATTGAAGCAGGGGGGAGGGGGCACACATTCTCGGATGTTATGGAAGTTTGTCGGATGTACACACGTGTTCTTGACCCATGTGAGGAATCACATCAGGACGTGAGGTAATCCAAAGGAAACTCTCTTGATCCAGAACCTCCTGTATCCTGTGTTGTAAATAGGTTCCCTTTATATTGTAATCGAGGTGGTTGGCAGAACCGCTGGCGATTGTGGAGTATTTGTCTGCCGCGAAGAGACAAGTTAAGGTGCTCGTCTACCTGGAATGCCTTTTAGTTAAGTCTGAGCGCTCTGAAATGACGTTTGTACAGTGCGTTACGTCTTTGAAAGCATTCGACAGGCCTCGTATAAAGTGCGTGCTTTCTTCTCGTAGATCAGCAAAATGGACGCAAGTTTCGTGGAAATAACGTATTTTGCAACGCAGTTCAAGGAGCCNGGGGGGGGGTAGGCGTTTAGACGCCTCAATCTCTCGCCAGTACACATACTCAGCACAATTCTTCTTTCGTCCACTTTTCAGCAAACCTCCCTTCTGATGTTATTTCCACGGCAGAAACTGTCGTCTCACGCCGTACACGTGTGTGTAACAGTTTCTTGTCGTCTGCAGAGAAGAGGTGTTGGTTACCAACAATCAAACAAATAATATCACAATACCATATACTAGCAAAAATACGAATATCTAGGGGGCAAACATAATGGATCGATGTGGACCGGTAAGTCCGCCAATATATCGAATTGGTTGCAGTGAATGAAAGCTCGTTTTATATCGCAGATTTAATAACTTATTGCTGTAATAATAATTTATACCGAAGTCTACTAGCCACTAGTGTAGTCAGCGTAAAAGGCAGGTGACGTGTCACGTAACTTTTACAAAATGTGACGGCATAGTTAAGATAAACGTTCTTATGCCAGGAAAACAATTTTTTTTTGCTTTAAAATGAAAATACCATGTTTAAACATACTCTTTGCCCAAAAATTTGTTCATAAAATTGGTTCAATACTCTTAAAATTATATTTTACGAAAATAATTTATTTTCACAGACGTTGGNCACCTGCCTAATATCGTGTAGGGCCCCCCGAGCACGCAAATGTGCCGCAAGACGACGTGGCATAGACTCGACTAATGTCTAAAGGTATGCAGGAGACAATTCACACCATGAATCCTGCAGGGCAGTCCACAAATCCAATCTGCGCCAATTTGAGAAAGGGTTGCACGTCTGCCACGTTTAATGATTCTCGTTAGTCGTCGTTTGTCCCGTTCGTTCACGATCTTTTTCCGGCCGCAGCGATGTCGAAGATGTGATGTTTTACTGGATTCCCGATATTCACGGCACACTCGTGAAATGGTCGTACGCGAACATCCAAATGTTATCGCTACCTCGGAGATGCTATGTCCCATCTCTCGTGTGCCGACTATAACACCACGCTCAAACTCACTTAAATCTTGATAACCTGTCATTGAGCAGCAGTAATCGATCTAGCTGCTGACCGCATCGCGTTACTCTGATTGGTTCCAGGCATCTGTTATTTGCATACGCACGCCTATACCAGTTTTTTTGGCTCTTGAGTGTATAAATATATGATGTAAATAACTCTGACAAATTGCAGTATGTAATAAAGGACGAAGAACTGAACATTTTACAAACTTGAATCCTTGTCCAGAAATGCGTTGTTTGGCCGCTATGGGGCGACAAGGTGTGGTTCAATTTGTCTGTGGGTCCCATATAAAGCGCAATCCATTAGCATTCAATACCTTATAGCTCCCGGAGTTATTTGCAAGTATCTTTGTATCCTGCGCTTGTTAATTTCTCTTTTAATTCACGTACATGTGTTTTTGTCTCACTTTTCTTGTGGTAACTAATTTTAATTTCTTCTGCGGGATTTTATATGTATTATTTAAATATCTTTCGAGGACACCTAATAGTGTTCTCCTTTATTGCTTTGTTTTGTCCTTTAGTTAATGCCATGATATGTTTTCCTAGACTCACAAAGATTTTTGGCAGTTCTTAAGTGGGATACAATAGATGCTATTGTTTCCCACTTAAGTGTAATGGATTCGTCAGTTATTGTGAATCTGGGAATGCATGTGTCTCAACACCCGAATATTAAAATTATTTATGAATACCTCGTGACATGGAAACGATAAGGACGGTTTTGTAATAATGACAATAACTAACCAAAGTAGGAAATTGTAGCATGTAATTTGCATGTTCCACTTGCACGATTAGGAATTATAACTTGGACGTAATCTATGTTTTCCTTATTTCTTAAAAATAAATGTGAAAATGTATCGTTACTATATGACATTTTTCCAAACAGGATGATTTTGAGCAATGTGGGTAAACTGCAGAAGATGATACCTGAGAAGATAGGGAGCAAGAAGGCCGTATGGACATAGGTCCGGAAATGCATGGCTTCTATATGAGAGACCCTTCATTCATTCATCATTCGTGTGCCATACAATGCAGTGCACGACATGCTGCTATGAGGCCACCGGTAAATGAGGTGTTGGAAGATGACCCCAAGGGCGTCCGAGCACGCGATAGCGACTGCCGCACACAGTCAAATGGGCCACCCTGCATCCGAATGTGGTCACAAGCAGCATGGATGCGTTGTCCCAGTGTCTGCATGTCCGGCACGTGCTCCGCAAACACACGACACCTTCCAGGTGCCCCGCAGGTAGATATATACAGGATTGAGGTCCAGCTACCGGGCGGACAATGCAACTGGACCGGGGAAGGTGTTATCGAGATGCCTTCAAGTGGTAATACAGAGCTGGGCTGGAGTACCACCACGTAGCAGCCACATGACCCTGTGTACCACCGAAGGCAGCTCCTCCAGCAGGGGAAGGCAGAGTCACCCGCAGGACGTGAAAACCCGTCTCACCTGTGAGGCGTTGTGGAAGGACGACTTGTCCCACGAGGTGGTCGCTGATAACCCCCGCCCACACAATGAGGTTGAACCGGCGATGAAGGTTCGCTGCCACCATACCACGGGGATTCAGCGTAACTCATAGATGTGGAGGTTGACGATACCGCTCCTCATAAAAGCGGCCGCATCTGTGAATAGGGCGGATGACAGAAATCGCAGCTTTGTGGTGGCCTGTGCAACAAACCAGCGACAAATCTATTCCTGCGGAGGAAGATCCGTCAGTAACAAGTCCTGCACACGTTGCAGGTGTTACAGGTAATAGCGGTTGTCGTGGATAATGTTTTACACAGTCGTCTGGCCTACCCCGTGCTGGCGGGCCACATGTCTGGTGCTGATAATAGGGTCATCTTCCACTGTGTTGATCACATGTTCCTCATGTGTCCTTCGTGGTAACCCATTCCTGTAAACGAGCCTGTTTCACACAAAAGGCGAAACACTGTGGCAATCATGTAATGGAGCGGTTGCTGTCGGCGGGGATACTTTCCCCGGCACAGCAGTGATACCTCCATGCCATTGCCACTTGCTTGCCAGTATGTGCAGACCATGTTGGCCTGTTCCAGATTGTAACACTGGGCCATCGTGCCACAGCGTCCACTCCGGGGTGAGTCGACAACAGCAGTGATACCTCCATGCCATTGCCACTTGCTTGCCAGTATGTGCAGACCATGTCGGCCTGTTCCAGATTGTAACACTGGGCCATCGTGCCACAGCGTCCACTCCGGGGTGAGTCGATAACAGCAGTGATGTGGGCGCCTCATGTTACCGACACGTGAGCGCACCGCGTTCATGAGGAACACTACCGCACTCTAGCGAGGAAGCCATGCACTTTCGGACATATCTCCACTATATACTTTTCTTCCTTATCCTCTCAGTGATCGCCTCCTGCTGTTTTAGCTCAATTACTTAAACTCATCTGGTATATAAAGAAAACATGAGTGTACGAAGACTACCTTTCTCTGAAGATACTAAATGCGGGTAATGCAGTTGAGAGCAGTAATGCGTATTATTAAACTATTTATTATTTGTGTATTTATAATGGTTATATACAGACAAGTACTCAAATAGAAAACTATTGAATGTTTATACAAGGACGCACGCAAGGGCTGAGGGACGTCATCGGGCTCGACAACACCACACTTCCCTCAATTTGAGTTTATTATGGACAAGATGGAATTGTTCTGTTGTTATTATAATTTAAATGGGTAAATTTAGTGAGACGCGAGGCCGAGTGTCCAGAGAGTAACTATTTTTTCTGTCTTAAAATTCGAAATTTGTATGTTTGCTATGAGAAAGTATGTCAGAATCTCTTCAACAGAATCAAAACTGGACTCAAACAACTGGTTGAAGAAAATACCAAGCAGTATTTTTAATGTTTAAGAATATTTATAACAAGTTTTATTTTATTGCTTTCATAATCCCCTTGAATAATGTTTTCGGAATTACGTTTCACCAAATAACATTGAGGCATATTAGTTTGTAGTGTTTATTCTTAAAGAACTGTAAACATTTAATATACTGCATAGGACTGTTAGATTTTTTGAAATATTTTACCGTGTGATATTGTTAATATAATTTTTTTGCAACAACAAGGTGGCGCGTAATTTAATTTTTGTGTTCAGCTTTTATTTCGCAGCTTAACATATCCTAGGACAAAAATNAACAACAAGGTGGCGCGTAATTTAATTTTTGTGTTCAGCTTTTATTTCGCAGCTTAACATATCCTAGGACAAAAATCTACTTTTATTGCCTTTTAAATATATTAAGTAAATTAGTGAAAGCCAAGTTTATGTCAGTGTGGTAACGAATTTTGNATACTTTTATTGCCTTTTAAATATATTAAGTAAATTAGTGAAAGCCAAGTTTATGTCAGTGTGGTAACGAATTTTGGTATATTAGGCATGAAAAAAAAATTAAATATAGTAGTATTTTGCGTTAAATAAAAGTTTGTATCTGCGGTAACTGGGAAAAAATTATGAAATATTTTGGGAATAACTAAATATTTATTAAATTTTTTATAGTTGATTCCAATTATTTAATCATCTCTTCTGTGGCAAAACATTTCCTACGTGGTGGAAATAAATTTCCAAAATTGCTACCTGAGACGTCTGACAAAGATGGGAAACACCTCTTTCCGAGCGTGGAAACTGCATGACAAACTAATAATGTTGTAGTGATTTGATTTATAAATATGTAAAGTAGGTTTGGGTCTCATATTTTTTAAGAAAGGGAAAAATAATGCTGTGTAATGTATGTAATTGATTTTAAAATTTTCTTCGAGACAAAAAAGGAATAATATATTAAAATATTGCAAGGTAAGTAAATTATAAATAACTAATGAATAACTAGGCAACGTGATTGCATATAATTATGATTTAAACGTATTATCGAATTTTAATTATTGAATATAATACAAGATGACGATAACATAACAAATCTTCCTTGCGCTCGCATGTCCTTGTACTGAAGAGTTTAAATATATAAAAAAATATTTTACAGAAATTCAGATACTGTTCTATTTCACCATAGTTATATTAAATTTGACAGATTTTGGATTGATGCTGGGGATTCATATCTGTAGTTTCAGCTTGACTCAATTCCTAGATATGCTATATACTTGAGTTGGCAAACACGAAAAGACGCCATTTCAACATACAGTTTATTCTTAATGCTAGAAATAGCTGCTCAATTCAAGACATAATAGTTATTCCCGTCTTAGTTGATTAAACGTAAGACATTTCGTACAAGGATCAATTCTTCATTGAATTACGTCTTACAAAAGACAATTCTCTCGTTGAACAATTTCTCACATTTGTTGAAGTGGCTAACCGCATTATTAAAGGCTTTGTTGTACATTCTAGTACGCTATATTGACTTATCTGCGCGCCGAGGCTTATCTCATTTGCAATGCAATGCGTGGTTAGTTTGACCCTCTCGGTCACAATGNTTGACTTATCTGCGCGCCGAGGCTTATCTCATTTGCAATGCAATGCGTGGTTAGTTTGACCCTCTCGGTCACAATGTGCTAGGACGTTGCGTGGGACATGGGTTTTATGATGTACACTGTACACAGAAAAACAGATATCAATGAGGTAAGACACTCACGTATGGGAAATACCAAACAACTGTTGAGAGAATATCCAGAAATGTCATTAACAGCTGCTACCAATGACACAGACAATAACATATTCTATTTGTCTCAACACGTTATAGTGCNCCAGAAATGTCATTAACAGCTGCTACCAATGACACAGACAATAACATATTCTATTTGTCTCAACACGTTATAGTGCGATGTACTGATATTTGTACAGTTCCGAACAAAGCATTAGTTGTTTGCAACGCCTGAAATCATATATTCATCTGTAACTGCAAGGGTTATTGAAGTTGAAATAGAAATGAAGAACATGTGTTCACTTACTCTGTACCTGAATATATGACAGTCGCCACTCTGATCAAAAATGCACTACAAATAATGCTTTAAGCCACAACAAAGTGATGTGGCTTCAAGGCGTCTACTTTGCTACAACGTTCATTGAAAACCTCTCTGCAATAATTATTTTCCTACAGCTCCCGCAATCAGTTCCTGTCACCCTAGTAAATGTCAGCACTGTACTTTCAGAGATTTCAGCGTGTGCTCGTGTGCAATCGGCAGCAATGTACAAGTCTGAATCCATCACTTCAATGCCTTTTATCGGACCTATTGCACTTCTGCTTCCTATTTCTGTCGAATGTCACCTCCACAAACTGACATCCTTGAAACAGTAACACAGGTAAGCATAATCATTTCTTTCTATCTCTCACATAAATGAACTGTTCTGTAAAAAATCGAGAAAAAAAAAGTTTTCGTTAAAAATGTTAAGAAATCGTTATTTTCTAAGAATTAATGTTTTCCTTATCAACACTTATATTTGTACCAATATGTATTTGAGGCTCACTATTAAAAGCTCTTGTCTAAAAAATAATACCTATACATTGATACTACGAACTGTTTCATAAAAATAAAGTAGGACTTTGAAATCCCTGTTATTTCAGGTCGAGGACTTTATAAACATTCTAACAGTAAAAGGAGAAAACACAGTTGATGGATTTCCCCATCTGTTTGTAAAGGCTGCAGAGCTCTATGAAGAATTTCGTGTTGACATTGGGATGCCAGGTCTGGTTCCAAGATAGCAACATCGCGACAACACTCCTCTGTTAACATACGAGTAGTTTCGCCTCACTATTTACATCACACTTGTTGAGATGCTGCACAGCGGACGGTTGGAACTTCCTTCCAGGCGCCAGAACGAGTGCCTCAAGTGACAACACCACGTGCCAAGTTCATTACTGAAGATACGTCCTCCGACTTACAACCAGTTCGCGTCTATAGTAACATTCTTTCAAGTTTAGGGTGCCACGGTTCACGTAGTGGTTAGAGAGCTCGCGTCCCACCGGATTCGATTCCAGTCGGGGTCACTCCCGGAGTTCCGCACGTGGGACCCATGCCGGACGATACCGCTGTTCGGCAGGTTTTCTCGGGGATCTCCTGTCTACACTGCCCGCGCATTTCGCCACTGCTCTACGTGAATCTCACTACACCCTCACCGGGCTTAATAACTTGCTGCTACAACGCTCACCAGAACTCAATCAGACTCATTGACCACACGTCAGTTACTGTGGAGTTTATTAAATTAGTGGTAAAGTAATCGCTTGCATCTTCGCCTGAAATCTGGCGTGAACGAACAATTATAGAGTAATGTTAGCTTTCAAGTTCAGTTCTAGTGAAGAACNGGGGGGTGGTTAGGGAGGGGGGGGGGCTGCGGCCAACGAAAATACATGGCTTGGAATACATTTCCAGAAAATCCTGAAGAGCCTTTAATCAAACTCACGTTTCGTATTTTATTGAAAGAGGTAATCTCACGTATTGTGACGATGTACCATGATAACTGTAGTTCGTCTGTGACCAAAGAGAAAACATGTTTTTGCACAAACACCTATACGAACGTCACAGCAAATGTAGGGATCTGTATCTCATTGCAATGCATTAGATCCTACGCTCGACTGTAAAGTCATGTTATTTGATGGCAGCTGGTGTTTACGTAACACCCCGAGTATTGTACAACGGGGTTATTTGGAAATAAACGTAATATCAAAGACTTAGGGGCGCCGCCTACCTGGAGGTGGTTTGCCGCGTTTGAGGGCAAGAAGCGAGGAAGCGATAAGGGCGACACTGCCACGTGCATCAAGTGCGCCATCACCTCTAAGCGCATGCAGTGTTCTCGTCGTATTGCGCGTACCTACGACACTTCAAGCGGTGACACTATTATTTTATTGGTGGGAAGTCTGTAGCGAGGTAGCCTTGGAATACTTTCTGTGTATATGAAATCGTATATTTTGATATACAGTAATCGAAAAAGTCGTTTTGAACTATGCTGGAGTGGTCTAAAATGGTGTTTGCAATGACTGTGGCATCTCGAAAGTAATCTACAGGCATAGTCTGAGGTGTGTGCTATTTTCGTAGTTAAGCACATTGTCCGCACGTATAAGAGTTTCGTCTAAAACCTGGATTTGCAAAGTGGCTCAAGCACCAGTAGGAAGGGCTGGCTGTTACGCAAGCTTGTGATGATCGCACTATCGCACGTAATTGAGTGCATTCAGCCAGCCCTAGAGAAGCTGCGATGTTTGCCTCTGCAATACGACGGGAACGTGCTCGCCAGGTTCCTACAACTCCGGAGGTCATTGTCTCAGGAAGCCACTTCCGTCGCCACAATGTCTCGTCGCACACGCAATCTGTTTCATTAACCTCAGAGTGACGCCAGCCCCGCTTCCTCAAAACGCCGTCAACTGCGGTACGGCGGGATTCGAACCCGAGACTCTCCTTATATACCTTTACACATACCGCGTTATTCCCAAATGTCACCCCGTTTTCTCCATTTTTTTTACTCTTTAGAGGATAGTATCCACTCCATCTTCGATATTTCTTACAATTCTTCGCAATGAAAATGTTTGACCAGAGAAAAAAAATCAAAGCTTGAGATAACGTAGAGGACTACGTATTGAATTTCTTGGCAAATTGTTTTTTTAATTACAACTGTACTTTCCCACGTTGGACTAACATTACTAAATAATTATGCAATTTTGATTATGGTTATAAATGTGAAACTAATAATGAAAGAAAAATTAGTTGGATTTCGAAATAACTGTTAAGTGTTCCCTATGACTTGACTAACTTGGTTTTTAAGTTATCGAGGAAGATACGTGAATCCAAGATTGCAAGGACGCATCTCCCTTAAATAACGATATACCTCACTTTCCTAAGTTTCTAATATAATTTTTCTTCTTCGCAAATTATACGCAATTCAGGAGTTGTTTTCAATTGACACATGTTAGAAACATGGTGGCCAGTTAGCATATGAAGCAATCGCGGCCATATCTACCCAATACCTGCAAAGCCACGAGGCACACATCCCATAGTTATAGTCTTCACACTGTTCGAATAGAACCTTTGAATAATCACCCTCGTCACATTCTTACACAAAAAACAAAGATTTCCAGGCTTACTGAATTTTAATTCGCATACCATTATTTCCTCGCAGATGAAATTATGCATTCAGATTGGCAGGTGTCACAATATTAAACAATATTTAGCACGTCTAACATATTGCAAGTGGCATGATAATAAAAGAGCAAAATTTTTAATCCGAAAATATATAAATAAATAGAAAATGTATTCCCATTAAAGGATTTAAAAAATTGAAAGCCGCAATTGAACATTCGTTTAGTTAGATTTTTCTCTGAGACTTACCTAGACGTGTCATAAGTAATTTCAATNGAAAGCCGCAATTGAACATTCGTTTAGTTAGATTTTTCTCTGAGACTTACCTAGACGTGTCATAAGTAATTTCAATGACATTATGAATATGAACATCCGGAAACACAAATGTACACACCACTTTAGAGTTATAATGTTTTTCGTATCACTAACAGCAAATATTTCACTTTCCTAGTAGTGACTTACTAAGAAAAAAGTCAAATTTAAAAGTTGCGTTGTGCAAAGTGATACAGATTTCAGTCAAATGTATGAGTTCATTATAATGTGTGTGTCTGAACATGTATAACAACAAATGTTTCAGCTTTTACACAGAATCTTACCAAACCCAGTACACTCGTAGCTCCTCATAAAAACTACAACCTCTATAGTTTTCGACCATACAGAGTGCCTATTTTCAAAATGGTGGCCTCCCAAAATTTTTAAAATTATATGTTGAGTTCGGGAACTGTATAACCCATTTGAGCCACACTTTATAAGCTGACATTATTTAATGCGATCTTTAATGCACTAATTAACAGCGTTTTTCGTTTGCAATTTCAGAAGACGGGGCACATTAAAAATATATAAATATATCATCTATCAGTAGTTCATTAGTCTATTTCGATAAAATCGCATGTTCATGTAGCGATACGGTAGGCATCAAGTTTTACTTTTATTAGATCTTAGTCTTAAAACAGATCTCTTACAGATATTTGAAGATGCTATGCCGTATCTGAGAAACTGTTGCGACTTATCAGTACCAAAGTCTGTATCTATAACTTGGCTGTGCATCGCATCAGTTAGAAACAAGTTTCGCTTAGTATTTCGGAGGATCCTGCAGCGTGAAACACTAAAGAACAGCTCAACCAATTCCTACCAAATCGGTGAAACCGCTAATGATATTTATGGGTGCAATCTATATTTACCAAAATTACATGAATTAAAAAAAATGATATTTACATAATAATATCAAATTAATTAATTAACACTTTTTAGTAGCCTCTCAAACAAGGACCAGCACAGTTTACGTGCAAATGTAGTACTCTGGAAGACTGCCAAAAATATTAATGAAGTGGTGTCTTATTTTCAAAATGGTGGTTTTTAATATAAGTATTGTATTCTATATCCCTGGAACCATTTAAATAAATTTCAATCAAGCTTGTTTGGAAGTATCTGCTCATAGCGCTAAATTCAGCGAGTAACAGTTTCAAATAGCTGCCTTTCATTCTAGAAGGCAGACATACAGTGTAGCGTGTTATATTCGACTGATTATCATTACATGTTGTAGCAACTTAGTTCAGCTTTATCACACTGTAGCACATTGGATGATAGTATTTAAGTCTTCTAACATCTCAACGAAATTACTACCATACATTTTCAGAAGAAAGCAGGTTAGATATATAGTTAGTTTGTTTTAATTTTCCCAGTTTCTAAAGATCAGTGTCATGAAATGTCAAGAGTAAACCCTCAACGTTACAGTGGACGTCATATACGTCAAAATGGACGACCTGTGANCAGTGTCATGAAATGTCAAGAGTAAACCCTCAACGTTACAGTGGACGTCATATACGTCAAAATGGACGACCTGTGATGTCTTTAACCTGCTCTCATTTTCTTGCTCCGAAACTCCTAGGCTCAAAGCTCGCAAATTATACAACTTTGATCTTGTAAGATGACCTTTATCAAACTGGTTTGTTTAAACTAAGAAATTATTTGTTCTGTCACTACTGACAAAACTGATAAAGAGAAAAACAAACCAAGGGTAAAAAAACTACAAAAAAAATTTTCATCTAAAAAATTGTAATACTGGAAGTCAACACTGAATGTCCCAAATTAATATCCACACTTTTCGAACAGTAATAACAAAGAAACACTTAAAGACCGTCAGATGGGGCTACTCTGGTTTGACGGTATAAGGAGAACGTTGGGTGTATGCGACCATGTATAGTCACTCTGCTGTTGTCAGTTACATTTGCAGTCATGAACAGAGGCGCAAANCCTGTATAGTCACTCTGCTGTTGTCAGTTACATTTGCAGTCATGAACAGAGGCGCAAAAAGGAGGGCATGTGCCTCTCCCCCAGAGAAAAATGTGTTGACAACTTCACGAAAATGATAAAAGGATAAATGCATGCGAAATAAAATCTAACATTTAACACAGGAAATAAATTGAGACATATTTATTGAACCGCTTCATCTTAATTTGTGTACTGGAACCAGAATTGACAGGTCCGTCTGAATGCTTTAAAAAGAGATACTTCAGATATCCAANATCTTAATTTGTGTACTGGAACCAGAATTGACAGGTCCGTCTGAATGCTTTAAAAAGAGATACTTCAGATATCCAAATGATGTTACATTATTTAATACGTGTTTTCAAAATGTATTTATGAGCAGACTGGTAGCACTTAGTCCAAGTTGTGTGTATAGTCGCACAGGTGAGTTCTTTAATATTTCATTGAGGCTCCGGCTAGGCTTATTTCAAGAGCATCGAGTTCTCAGACCACAGAGATGAAGTTAGAATTAATGCACGAAATAATTCCTAACTTTAGCATAATTTAAGGTGAAATTACCAATTGCGAGGCAGAGTTTGTGGTTGAAAACAAAATATATATATGTACATATGCATTCAACTGTATTTTATAATTTACCCGACTAGAATACATCAGCAACAAAAAAACATATTAACTTTCATTGAGTAAAAAATTACTGCATTCCAAATCAACAGCTTCCCTGGCAACTTGTACAACGAGGTTGGCTCACAGAAGAAAAATGAATGTGCTATCTCACATTATGGAAACAATCATTGAATAAGTAATGTGGCGCTGCAAATAAACACGTCTTGAGTCACCCTGCTTATGCCGGCTTTTATATATATATATATATATATATATATAGTGTACGCATATCACAATGAGCTACACAGTGCGCAAGACTGATGCATCACATTTGTCATGTCTTGTTAACTTATAGCAGAAACATTCTTACATCTCTTTTACATTTTGTTTAATATAATTTACTACCAAGCGTTCCTCACTAATGAGTAATATTTGCTGGTTGCTGATAGCCGTTCCTTTACTGCTGACGAACTGTGATACAATCAGTGAATTCGGTGCTCGTCAGCGGAAACGGAGGGCGACCCAAGAGTAGATATACTCACGTGATTACCACCCNCCCCACCGCATTACTATTGTTGTTCGTACAAGCTCCAGGCTTAACGTTACCAGGTCAGTGGCAGCCAAAAAGAGCTCACATGCAAATAACAAGCATAAGAAAAGAAGACACATGCAAATAACGAGCATAAGAATAGAGGACACTCGCAAGTAAATGACACGAAGAAAAACAATATATAAACATGTTTGTACATTATATAAACATTGTATCTATTTATATATTAATTTATTACTTAAAACTGTTCCAAACTATTGCTACAGCTCTTCACTAAAACGCATTTTTTTTGGCAGTATAAACAAATAACTCCAGCATTAAAAAACACTATTTCTTAACTGCGATACAGTCGATAATTTCACTTACAGTCTACAAACCCCACGTAAATAAATATCCGGGAAAATGTTTTTTTTCTTGCGATTGAAACAGACAAATAATCACGTAATTGCTTTCAAAGCAAGCTGGTTGGCACCTTTCACTTTGATAATATCAAATAAATAAATAAAAATACAATTTGGCTGCTATTTATTGAAAAAGAGGACATTTGGTGATGTTATAAAACCGGCCGGACAGTTTATAATACGAAGAAAAAAAACATGTCCAGGTAAAAGGACGTCTGGTAATAGTATCCAGACTGCAGTGTATTTTTTTTAATGGCGCCACGTGTGTGTGTGTGCTGTTAATTTTCAAGTGTAGTGCGTTAATTTATATAATGGCTACCTTTTTATCATTTAATAAAAACGGGGTACAGTATTTTCAACATTTACTGTGTTTCCATGCCGTATTAAAAAAATTTCAATATTTTTCTTACTCAATCCCAATTGAGTATGATGCCCGTTTACATGCAAACTTTGGGTCCAAATTGAAATCAATTTCGATACTTGGTTAGTGCATATTTTTATCTTAACGAAGAAATCGAAGTTGTGTTGGCTACAGTGAAATAACTACACCGGTGACGTAAAAATTTAGTTCCAGTATATCCTTTTCTTTTGGCCAAATATTTATACTAAAATTCGATATTGTTTTAATGCAAAAACGATATTACGTATGTGCACAAAGAAAAAAAAAGTAAATGAGAAAAAAATGTCGTTATGTGGAACAGAAATTATACTCGAGAGAATGCACAGTTTACTTTCATACGATTTCAGTAAGATACGTGCTTACATGTTAATTTGCATGTTGCACTGACTCCGATATCATCCCACTTTTATGGTGTAACGACACGGAGATTCATTTCATTATGAATGGGTTTACAGACAAAAATTGAAGAAGAAAAGTTTATTGAAAACTACATGGAAACGGAGCATATGGTTCGCAAATTGGTAACTCAACCATCAAAAACACGTGTTCTAACAATGAAATGGACGTTTGTAGTTANTAGCATATGGTTCGCAAATTGGTAACTCAACCATCAAAAACACGTGTTCTAACAATGAAATGGACGTTTGTAGTTATTAATTTTGTTTTCTAACTAATCTGTGCTTTTAAGAAGAAAAATTGTTCTGAGGAATTTTAATACATCCCATTTAGCATGGCAACTTTNTCTAACTAATCTGTGCTTTTAAGAAGAAAAATTGTTCTGAGGAATTTTAATACATCCCATTTAGCATGGCAACTTTGTGAGAGGAATTTCCAAAACAACATGACAAGTTGTATATATGTTCGCCGTCTTTCCTGACCATAGTTCAACACGTGGGTTGGCAGCTGCGAAAATGAAGTTAAGTGTTACTATAAAAACATTGGTTACCAAGCAGAAGGCACGTCCAATCTACTCCGCATTCTACCTACGACTGTTTGCNTCTAACTAATCTGTGCTTTTAAGAAGAAAAATTGTTCTGAGGAATTTTAATACATCCCATTTAGCATGGCAACTTTATGAGAGGAATTTCCAAAACAACATGACAAGTTGTATTTATGTTCGCCGTCTTTTCTGACCATAGTTCAACACGTGGGTTGGCAGCTGCGAAAATGAAGTTAAGTGTTACTATAAAAACATTGGTTACCAAGCAGAAGGCACGTCCAATCTACTCCGCATTCTACCTACGACTGTTTGCATGAGTTTTTGTTTTAATAATAAATGTATGACCGATAAAATTGCAGCTGCTTCACTAATAATTAGACAGTTTTGAAATTCTTGCCTATTATTTTTTGTTAGTATGCTTATACAGTATGTAATATAAGTTCTTAAAAATGACTCACCTTGCAAACTCAATATTAGCTCAGAAATAATTCCGTATCTGCAAAGTAAAGAAGTATTTACAACCCCTATTGGCCACTAACAGTAGCAGCATTCCTTTGTGATTACCGGGTGATATTTGCTTAGTCCCATTTTTGAGGCGCTCAAAAATATGGTTAGTTTGTTGTGCTTCCAGAATGCAGAGTACCACATATAACATTATTTTTAATACAGTATTATTTTAATGTTGCCTGAAATTAAAAATCATAATGGAAAAAAATTGGCATAACTAGTTTTTTCGTCAACAATCCAATCTGTGTATTTTTTATTTCCAGAACAGGATGGGAAAACCCATTGAAATGCTCTTAGTTCGTTACTAGGGGCTGTTTCCTACTGGAAAAATGTACCAGAATAATTTTCTGCTCATGAAAATAACGAGTACCACTTAAGTGCTGCATTCAAAGAATGTAATTTTCTCAGCATTGCAGATGGAAAATCTGTGTCGGTTGAGGACAAAAAAACTTGGCGTTAGGAAATCAAGTGAAAAAAAATTTAAAGTTAAAAGCCATCACAAAAACATTTATTTTATGAGGGTGGCAGGGTTTATCTCTGAGAGGCCGCATAGATTGCGGAGAATTTAATGCTTCCACAAATCCTAATAATAATGAGGGTAACTTAGGTCTATACTGATGCTGGAGACACTGCACTGAAAGATCATTTTGCAAACCTGAGGTCGGAATACTACTTACAATAGTTGGAGCATATAAATCAGACAATAGGGGCATGTAACAGTATTCTAATAAATACAGTTGACCAATGTAATAGTGCTCAAGCATGTTGNCAAATCAGACAATAGGGGCATGTAACAGTATTCTAATAAATACAGTTGACCAATGTAATAGTGCTCAAGCATGTTGTGTACTAGCAGGCGAAACTGCAGACATCTCAACAACTGAAGAGTGGTGTCTGTGCTCCTGTGTTCCTGGAAAGTCTGTGAGATGTTTCTACAGTTCATCCCTGTGCAGTCAGCGACTGGAGACAAATTAGCAGACACTACTTCAGGAACTCTGCATAAAACAGGAGTCCAGACACAATAACTGGCGGGACAGGGATACGATGGTGCCTTCTCCAAGTGCGGGAGGCTAAGTGGATGCCAAGCAATAATAGCTAAGCTATACCCACACGCAGTTTACGTACACACAATGTGCATCCCATAGACTTAACTTGGTTATCTCAGATGAATGCGATGTAAGAGGTATAAAATCTTTTTGCGAATTATAAGCAATGTTCATACATTTTTCACACACCAAAACGGCAAGTTGTTGTACATACATGTATTGAAAGAGTTCTTCGAGATTTGCGAAAACTGCACTTGAAGAAACTACGTCCTACAAGGTGGGTGGAGGAACATGACACTGTTAAGGTACTTTCACAACTGTTGCTCCCGGTTGTTCATGCCCTAAAGCAGTTCGTTACAGGCAGTGAAGATGCAATTATTGTTTCAGAAAAGTGTAACCCAGACTTTTTCCCCAATGTCTTCATTCTTCTGAAGATTTTTGTCAGACTTGGAGTGACAACAAGCAGTGCAATAAAAAGGAGGTTGGAAACACTCGCATAACACATGAGAGAGGAGATATTGAACGGGTTTTCTCTACTAAACACACAAAGAGACTCCGAAGTCTCCGCAGACGATGTTTTAAACAAGTTGCAAAAATTACAGAGAAAAATTAATATTTTTTTTGTACCCTTTTCGGAACTTCTAAAGACCCACTTGGGCATTTGTAGCAATGGCTTATGCATAGCTTCACGTATACCTCCGGTGTTGACCAGTATGTATGACTTAACGTTTGTGAAAGTTAATTTCCAAAATAGTGCTATGGCGTATTTCCCTGAAATCTAGGAATTTATTAATTTCATTATTTAAAGTTCTAAATAGTTTTCGGTTTACTGTTAAGGAAGTGCGATAAACGTGTTTGTAATTCCATGTTTATATAAAAATAACGTTGTGAATTTCAGCAAACTTAAGACAATGTTGGAAAAATTCATTGTTACCCGTTTTCGTTCATCTTTGAGCGATCTGCTCCGACTTTGTCGCAGAAGTGTAGATTCACTTTATAATGTAATGTAAGGAAATGTTAATACTTTAATAAATGAACACATGACATAAAGTAACAACAAAATAATGGCATAGCATAAATTCAATGCAACAAACAAATAACACATAAAGGAACTGAAAATATGAACAAAAAACCATCGTAAATAAGAATAAAACATTGACCAAATGACAAATAATATTTTACGAACAAAAATAAGAAACTACTTAATGGAATAATTAAATAAATAAACATTAAACTAAACAAACAAAATAACCAACTAAACACATTAAATGCAAACTTTTCAAATAAAACAACACAACATGTGCTAAACAAAGACGTGACTACGCTACAGCAGTACTTGTTAGTCGATATCAACCAGTAGGCAAATCTCGCAAACCTTACGTGGCTGCTGTAGTGTTTAACGTCTGTTAGTTGCATGCTTTCTCACCAAGACGACTCTCTTTACGTCTTGGCATTTAAATTCATAACCCGTGATCACACTTTACGTAATGATTTACGAAGACTATGCCGGACGATGCCTCTGGTCGGTGGATTTTCTCGGGGATCTCCCGTTTTCCCCCGGCCTTGCAATCCGGCGTTGCTCCATACACACCTAACTTCACCCCCATCGGCTCTCAAGACCTCGATGTTAAGAGCTGCCTAAATCACTCCACTCCGCTACTATGCGTGATTCTGTGTGAACGCTGTCCATGAGGTTTGCAGGGTGAATACTTTCTAGACATTTTATTTAAGAGTGAGTGAGTCAGTACCGAGATTTGGGTGGCTCTTAACAGCCAAGTCTTGAGAGTCTCTAAGGGGTATTGAGGTATGGAGCAGCACCGGAATTAAGGGGTGGAGGAAACAGGAGATACCCGAGAAAACCCATCGACCAGTGGCATCGTCCGGCACGATTCCCACTTGTGAAAATTAGGAAGTGACACAGCCGGAGAATGAACATGGTTCGCCATGGTGGGAGGCGAGCAAAACTGCGGTGGAGAGCGCTGAAGGAAGTGGTAGAGAGTAGTTGCTGTATTGTGAGGCGGAATACTGGCTGAAGAGGACAGTGAGCTATTTCCTAGTGGCAGGAGGTACTACTATACAGGTAATGTCGTGTCATTGTTTTTTTCTTCACACTCGTTTTCCCAACACCACAGAGAACATGGACATTTTTTTATTCATGCTTAACAACTACAAACTTACGAACAACAAAAATATTTTTTTCTTATTTTATTACAGTTGATTCTCTAGACAAAACATTTCTCACCTTATATTTCGCTAATTACGCAGACTCCTTTATACCTCCGTGTGATCGTTGCATAACTGCTTTCGTGTTCCACTTGCTACTTTGTAACTTGCTTACCGTTATTTCTGCCAAGATGGTTGATTTTCAGATTGGATTACAATAAATACGTGTTAAATACAAAAGAGTTTGATACAATGAGACTTTACCAGTCTTCAATACCTAATTGTAACTAACATTACAAGCCAGCCCCTGAAATCATATAATGCCAATTTTCACTGAACGAACAATACGCAAAAAAGGTACCTAGACAACGTTAACCTTGGTGAATATGGGTTTCATAGATTAGCTAATTTTCGTGTCATTTCGTAATAGTCCGGTTTGCAAGGGTGCCCCTACCGGAATTCCTATCTCTCTATCGTATTTGAATTCTTCGAAGAATGTTTTTTTATTGGAACGGAGCTATGTAGCGTGGTGCGAAACCTTCGGACTCGCATTCAGGAGGACCGGGGTTCGATTACTGCTCCAATGATCTTGATTTCCGTTTTCAATCACTCCAGGCGAATGCTGGGATGTTTGCCTTGCGTGACCTACTCCTACCTCGTTCCTGCTTCTCTGAGCAACTTGCTTCGTCTCTAACGGCCTCGCTGTAGACGAGACATTCATACCTTGACTATGTTGGGAACAGAAGCGTGGTGTGTTTGCTATCTGTAGCTGGAGAAGAGACCTCGATGTAACACATGGCAGTATCTCTAGTAAGTAATTCTGGCTCAGTGGCAAAANTTCTCCCCCGTCCCTCTTTTCCAAAAAATGAAGGATACATTGAAAAAAAGAAAGAAATATTTATATCAGTACCACGAAAAATTAGGAAAATAAAGATATATTGTAAATTAGTAAATATTCAATAAATTAAAAGACATCCGTTATGTCAAATATCCTAAAGCATTTACAATATTATTGAAAAACTTTTCGTTGTCATGTTCTTCTTATACTGTCAAAGAATACATGGAAGTGTGAAGGTAGTAATAATTGTGAGTTTATATAACGTGTATATTTATTCTCTATGGTATTACTGTTTAAGCGTGTCTTTTATTTATAATAATTTTGTATTAGATGATATTGCTATGGTTTTGTCATATTTTGGAGTGAAAATTTACGTGTTCCATAGTTATATGACGTTTGCCTTGTTTATAAGACTCAACGGAACGAATGTTAAATAAATACGTCAAATACAAAATATCGGTGTCTACATCTACTGCTATTTTTCTAATCGATGAAGGACGTTGCTCCCCCAGCAATGTCCGAGCTATGGCAGGTGGCTGGAGCGAGACTTGTAGGGGACAAGGCTCGGAGTGTCGTGTGCTGTGCTGGTTGTATGTGCACAGGGGCGAGGCACGAGTCCATGGCCTGGCCTCCTTACCCAGCACCAGGAAGAAGACGACAGACTGGTAAGTGTGCTATGAGGACCGGCAGATCCTGGTGGCCGGGCCTAGCGGTACACCACTCCCCTAGCACCGTTACCGTCGTCCCACTTCGGCGACCCTCCAGCACTCGTAAAAAATACACCTCCGCCACACTGTCCCTTACCTCACCTCGCCCTCCTCCGAGCAACAAGCGAGCAAGTGACACCACCTGGTCTCTCTCTCACTTATCCACGACTGCACTGCTAATAGCACCCGCAAAATAAAATATCGAAGGTGAAATTAATTTTTTATGCAAGTTAAAGAAATATTTACAATCATATGAATGAATTAATGTTAAAAGCTCTTTAATGAATTGTTAAAAAAATAATACGCGCGTAGATTATACGGTAAATTAATTTTGCAATTAATGCCTGAAAAATTGTTTTTTAACTGGGAACTGCATTATATTCTTTCAATTAATTCAGTGGTTAGATAATTACAATTACCAATTAGCAAAAATTATATTTTTTTATAATTAATAAGAAGTTCAAGGTACTGAAATAATGCAACATAGCATGCAATAATAATTGTCACCTAAAGCCTGTTCATGATAAAGTGAGCAGTTTTGAAATCAACCTTAGAAACATGTCACTGCTCCTACCTGCATGTAACTGGTGCACTGAGTGACGCGTGCGCAGTTAAAGTTGGTAACAATGGAGGGAAAGTAGTTCCATTTCTTAATGTCAAATCAAAAGTGTTAGGTAAAGATTTGTGAAAATTTAAATTGTTTCATTCGTTTTCTGTTTTTTTAATGCATCAAAGTGCAAGAATAAGGAGATTTGTAAAATATTAACTTTTATAAAAATTTTATATTTTCACTTGACCGACACATGAATAACGTGATGTGGCCCATGGTTATGTTAATTTTACATAAGGCGGAAGAATACACAAAATGCATACAAGTAGATCATTAGCAGGGCTTTCAAAAGTGCCCAGTTTACCGTGAACTGCCTATAGTAACCAGTTATTGGTTCACTTTGTTCGTTCCACTTTAGTTATTTTGGTATTATTGTTGCAACTGCTGTTAATTGTTTTGATCGTAAAAGTTCCACGGACATGCAGGCGTCAGAGCAGGAAACATCAGCATATCAGTAATAAATTATATATTACAGAAATTGATATTACAAATAAAACACAACATGTTTCATATATGTTTTCGAAAGTACTGACTCAGGTACGGTTCACAGTGAAGTGAGCCTTGACAACAGAAACAACTGCTCGTAGCTACATTACACAGTGCCATGCATATTCCCAGTTACGTAAGCAAAAAACTGATTATAATATTTCTAAGACTTGACGTATTTCGAATGTATTGTTTAAATTTACGGTCATTGAAGTTATCGTTTCTTGCTTTATACACTTTAAAGTATGAATGTGCATGTTGGTAACGTATTTACATTCTTCGCATTTCCACAGTTTCCCTTGCATGGCGTATAAACAAAGTGATAACGCCTATCGTAATGTTATTTAGCATTAGGACAGAAAATGAGACGGAAAAAGTCCTTAATAAACCGCGTATAAACTTGACTAACAACTTCGCGTTCTCACAGAACAACATTTGATGGTGATGTATAGTTCTATTCGCAGTATCTCCACTCTTATCTAATCAATGCTTTAAAACGTTGGCTCATGTAGGATGTGTTTGGTTGCTTCCTAAATATGCCACGTATTACAAGCCTTTTTGTACTGATGTAAAAAAAATTTTTGTAAAATTGTTATTTTTCATATATTTTATTTACAATAAATAATTTCACTAATAATTAAGACGAATACAACCAGAGAGAAATGGCTCTGTGGTAATGCCTAGTTAGAAGATGTTCTCGTGTACAATATTATTGAACTGAGTGCTACAAATGCAGTGCGTTGTCGTGTTGGTGTAATTGTTTAGCCTTGGTTAGAGCTACAGTCGCGTGAGGCGGACATAGAGTACGAAAGTAGGACTTAAGTAGGGCTGGAGGCAAATTGCAAGTAACCTTGAATGTACTGTATACGAACATGTGCACATTATTGCCGTCTTCAAGAAGAGTCGGCATGGATAGTATGAGGCGAGGTATGCGTGCGTTAGAAGTAGCAACGACGGAATGAAGAAGGCGGAGGAACTGGGAGCAGCCAGACGCAACCCCGACACACTACGGTATTGTGCAACAGTCTCCACATGACAGTTACCATCCTAAAATACTCACTCGCCTCCCACCAAGGCCACCCGGGTTCGATTCCCGGCGGGGTCGCCCGCGTATTTTAGCATGGGGGAATCATACCGGACGACGCCGCTGATCGGCGAGTTTGCTTGGGGATATCCTGTTTCCTCTGTCCGTGCATTCCAGCGCTGCTCCATACTCACCACGCTTCACCCTCATTGGTTCTCAAATCTCTTCACTCACTCCCATTCCTCGTTCCCCGCTGGCGACTCAGGTCGAACTGTGTCGGTCGACATTGCGCCAGCCGAGGGCCTGCCATCACAACGACGTCATTGTAACATGTGCTGAAAGCATACACAGTTCACTGAAAGGACATTACGAACAGGGCTTTCAAAAACGCAGCCGCCATATAACTACTCAGTTATTTTTGGCTCATGCGCATTTGCACAGCATTAAATTGCGAATTAGCAACATCACTATTGCTTAATCACACAAGCCAAATGTGACGTTCCTGATTTTTTACTTTTTACGTTCCAACACACCTGAACATGTATCTGTTTATATAGACATACAAACGCCTTATTTCCAGTTAAAAATGGTCTGGGGAAACGTGCTAAATTACACAATCATATTTTAAGTCCAAATAATTAACAATTAGTGAAAAGGCACATTATATCGAAAGGTGTAGTAGCAAAAAATTATTCTAAACCGGTTTACGAGGCACGTATAGTGTATACTCTGTGTAACGTTTATTGCTACTACGGCAAGAACCGGCAGAAACTAAAAAGAAACGTAAAAGTGCATTTATCACTAATTAGCCAACTTCTTCCAAGTGATTGCTCTGAGATGCATGGCGGGTTGGAGGCTACACACAAATGACAGGTTAGAGGCTACAGATAAATGACAGGTAGGTCTTAACGTCTCATGGATGGCGAGGTCATTAGAGACGCAGCAAGTTTCTCAGAGAAGCAGGAACGGGGAAGGAATTGGTCTTGGTCTGCCATTAAGGAACCGTCTTGCATTCACCTGTAATGACTTAGGAAAACCATGGAAAACCGAAGTGAGGATGGCTGGACCGCGAATCGAATCCAGGTTCTCCCGAATGCGAGTCTAGTGGTTTACTTAGCTCGGTACAGTTTCATTCTTCATATTTGTGTTGTTGGAAACTCCTTTACAAAGCTTAAGTGTTCGGTAATCAATTTAGCTTAAATACTGTATTCCTTTAAACAAAACTGCTTAATATATAGGCTGTTCACAGTTAATTGGGCACTTTGAAAATCAATTCATAAAAGATGTCTCAGCCTTTATCTGCATATCTTTAACGAATGTACTGACTGGTATGCGCTCAGTAATGTTGCTAATGACAGAGGAAATTTGCCCCCTGCCTTAAAGTTTAATTAAAAATGCTGATCAAAAATATGTGAAAACTGTGGTCATGTCTTTCGCATTCTGTTTATTGATGCATTTAATTGCAAGAATTAGAATGTTATAAAATATTTACTTTTGGTAATAACTTTGGTTACACTTGACCGATGCAATGTGAACTTTCTGAGTGATGGAATAACGCACATGTGTATACCAGTAGATCTTAAGCAGGGCTTCCAAGAGTGACCATTTCACAGTCAACAACCTATACTCAAACTACTCATTTGGCAAAAATAGTCGAACGATAGTACTTAACAGCTCTAGTTTGTTCAAATATTTCCACTAGTTCACACGATTCAAAATGTACAGTGCTACTGGAAGTAACACAAGAAAAAGTGACATGGGTAAAACTAAACCCAAAAAATCATAATTTTTTTTAAGTGATGCATAGTCTAAAGCGTATAATAGCAATGGTTGAGTCACAGAAGGTGTGAAGATTGCGCCGGTTGGTTATCGATTAACTTGAAGTATTCTGTAGCGACTCTTGGTTTGGAGGTTGAACTGCTAACTACCAAATGTAACTTTTCTTTCGAATGGTAAATTATAGTGGATTACAGAGGTGTATATGGTTCTTAACAACGAGGTCTTGAGAGCTGATGAGGTTGAAGCGAGGTGAGTATGGAGCAGCACCGGAATGTGTGGGTGGGGGAAACGGGAGATCCCCGAGGAAACCTGCAGACCAGTCGCATCGTCCAGCACGATTCCCACTTGCGAATATCTAGGAGTGCACCAAAGCCCTTCCACGGCTGTGAACACTTGCCTACCAAAGTCTCGGCGTGGACTAGCAAGCACTTGTGAGCACGTTACGTGTGTGTTCAACCTACAGGGGTGAAGCTGGTAAAACCAACGACCATATCTTCCTGCGAGCCAACCAGGGCGCGACTTCACGTGACGTCACAGAATACAGCCTACTGTCGCTGGATGTGGAGACCTCGTGGGGCACGACCTTCCTCTCTGCTGACGTGGGGAGGTGGCGTTGAGGGACTGTGGTTCCCTGAGGTGCACCGTGATTACGAACACACATGCGACGGCAGACACAGAGGAACGTCCCCTAGGAGCTCTGTCGATGTTTCTTGCGGAAACCGCTCGTTAATTACAACATTCAGTCGATATGGAACATAAAGGTGACTTTTAACATAGAGATGGCAAATTCCAGTATATTTCCAGTAGGCTATGTTTCAGTGTGACTATTCAAATTAAACGTGCGACTAGGATCGTGTTAAATAATCGTAAAAAGTACTTGAAGTACGTGGTTTTACGTAATCATCCACCGTCAAAGAAGCTTACGAATGCAACTGATTTGCGTTTCAGATCCATGCAAATTTCTTTTGCCGATGCTATTCCGTAGTTTTGGTTTAACGAAGACAGCCACCAAAATATTCCAGCAATGAAATATAAATTTTCCGGGTCCTATGGTATTTCCAGTATTAAAAGATTAATCCAAAACAAATCACAGTATTTCTGTACCACGAGTATGTACTTGCGATGATATGGCATTTAGCTACACTCGTCCACAAGTTGATTGCAAACCTGCGCACGTGACTGGTAATGGATGTCGCACGTGCATTGTCCTCTGCACGTGTAGCTACTGTGACGTCTGGTTTTTACAACGATTCGTGAGTAAAGAAAAGGTTTTTGCGAATTGTGGTTGCATGATGTGCTGCTAGAGCCACTATTTGTTGAGGTTCACTCTGTTAGATACTCCCTTACACGCACGTTGTGGAGACGGTAGTAATGCCAAGCATTGTTGACGTAACATACAGCTAACATACAACTGGCAGCACCCTCTTGATGGATGTTGAGCACGTGCTAGGATCTCCTCCGCCGTCTGTTGTACGTGCACATAACGAATGCGACTCGGGTCACGTGTGTTTACTCGCAACACATATTGTTACACGTCCGTGTAATAATGTTGAGTCGGGCAACCACCATTGTGGCCTGTCAACAGCCGCAAACGTTGAGTGATGCGGCTCCCTTCTGTGTTGAGACGAACCGCAGTCAAGACGTCAATATTCTCCAGCAGTCTCAAGTGCATTCAACACATGCCATGTGTGGATGGTACACAACTCTTTCCAAAGTAGTTGTGAATGATCTCCTACCAACAATGCTGGTCGAATCCAGTGAGTTCACAGTTCTTACAGTCTCAAGGAGTGTGCGAATGTTGAAGATGGTTGTTTTGGTTGTCCGTGTTGTGCAACTGCGGCTGTTGCCACACCTATAACTCGAGACACGGCGGCTAGGTGTGATACGAGCATCCACTGATTGTCTGCATAGAGACGTTCAGAAGCTTCCTTCTTTATCCCCAGCAGCAACGCATGACTCCGCAGACCATGTACTGCCTAGAGATAGCATATATATATATATATATATAAACTTTTGCGTCTATTTTCACCCCTTCAAGTGTGTCAATGTTTTCTCAGCAATGCTGTATTATGTATGTGTTGTAGGAACTCAGAGGGAGACCACTTATGAATAAGAAAGGGTTTTATGTGGAGTCTGTTTTTTGCTATAATGTTATTTAGTTCATGGACTAAGAAAAAATGCTTGAGTTTTTTTAAAAATCCGAAATAATATTTTATTGTCAATTACCGTGTAGGCCTAATTCTGAAATACCACCTTTTTTCATATCGATTTATGTGATACAATTAATAGTTATCGTACTGAACTCAGGTAACACACTAGAAAAAATAATTTGCGATAGCCACAAACGGTTGAGCTGGTTACACCTTGCCAAAAATGTTGTATTTTGTGTTGAACATAACATTATTTATTTGTTACCAGTGTACCTTTGTGACGATAAATATTAGTTTGTAATGGCTACAATAAAATTCGTCTAAGTTGCTTCCGTATGTATAATTTCTCTCCTTGTCGTTTTGCCAATCAATTATTATTTAAGTGATTCTGTTTGCTAAACGACAAATAAAAAAATTGTATTATAAATGGGCCAACAGAAACAACAGTTCCTTCCTAAAAAAATTAATAAATATCCAAATGAATAACCATTTTTAAAAACCTAGTTATATAGATTGTATGAAATAATGTGCTTTATTAAAATAGCTTACAATATTCAATTTACCAATATTAAGGTTTTAATTTTTGTGAGAGACAAAATTGTAAAATTTTTATGTAGTGTAAGACCTTGAACCTATTAATATTTTTGGAGATATTGTGTATTATTTAATTGAGTGGAGTTGAGCTTCTACACTGAACATCCAAAAAAAAAACTGGTATAGGCGTGCGTATGCATATAACAGAGGTATGAAACCAATCAGAGTAACGCGATACGGTCGGCAGCTAGATCGGTTACTGCTGCTACAATGGCAGGTTATCAAGATTTAAGTAAGTGTGAACATGGTGTTATAGTCGGCGCACGAGAGATGGGGCATAGCATCTCCGAGGGAGCGATAACATTTGGATGTTCGCGTACGACCATTTCACGAGTGTGCCGTGAATATCGGGAATCCGGTAAAACATCGCATCTTCGACATCGCTGCGGCCGGAAAAAGATTGTGAAAGAACGGGACAAACGACGACTGACGAGAATCATTAAACGTGACAGACGTGCAACCCTTTCTCAAATTGGCG
>NQII01002653.1:206779-273014 GCA_002778355.1 Clitarchus hookeri | reverse complement strand
GTCTTGCGGCACTTCTGCGTGCTCGCGGGGGTCCTACACGATATTAGGGATGTGTACCAGTTGTTTTGGCTCTTCAGTGTATATCGTGTGATCTATAACGAGAATGTTATATGTTTGGATGGCAAACAAGTAAATTGGAAAGAGGAGAAGTCGCCCCATAATGAGAGAACTAAACTATTAACACCTCGACTTATAGTCAAGAAATTTTATATTCACTTTACTTTTCCTTTGCTGAAAGCTGTAGGCTGTAGCCATGTAGTCATAATGAAAGTTAAGTGAAACATGTCCTTGTGTAAACAGATTATTAATAGGAAAAAATAGAGGCTGCAACCCTGATATCGCATAAGATGTCGTGTTGCAGAATATTTATGGATTTTTGTATAACATATCATTAATTATCACATTTTAGTTAACAAAGAGTTGTCTATCGTAGTTCTCCTTACCCCAACAGTTTGCGAATAATTTGGGCATGAAGTACAAAAGCAACAAAATCTTTTTATAGATTCTGTAATTTATGCATTTATTCCTCGCAGACGAATGCCTTTAGGTGAATTAGGCACGATTTTTTTTTATTTGAACGTGTTGATTATTGATCCGTGATAGGAAGACCAATAAACATTCAACATATAGAAATGTTATGCAAACTCACAGTCATACCCTGTATTTATTCGCGTCATAATTACGTGACAGACACAGTCGTTACACGTAATCCAGAAGTTCATAGTTCATCACAAATACTTTGTGTAAAGTGTTCAGTCACCTCGTCTTCACGCTCCATCTTCAATGAAACATGTTAGACCATTGATCGTTGCTAAGTGTATAGCTCAAATTTCGTGTCAAATACGCAAGCAAGGGTTTCCCATGCAAATACAAAACACCTCTACATTTCGTGTCGTATAAAGAGATTTTCTAATGAATACGCTGGATCACTGAACTCCAAGCACAAACAAAATTTAGAAATTTAAATAATGACGGCTGAAGAACCCTTTAATGGACTGTTTTCTGTTAAATAAGAATGGAGATTTAGCAACTACAACCGTTTTTCCAACAAGCTGTTGTCGTCTAAGGAACCGTGCAGTGATATTCTGTTTTCTCATCGCTGTGTCTTCCAGTTTCTGAGCACACAACTATTTTCGCCACTGTGTTCGTTCCAATGTTGTTTGCATGAAATTGAATGTACTTTCGTCGTTGTTAATTTGTTCGGTTAATATTTCTTGTAATTTGTTTGCCTCTGTTTTATTTACATATAATATTAGTTTATACATATCCACAATAGTAGTTAATCCTGCTCTATACGTTTCCCCTCTCCCCCTCACTAAACCTTCCCGTCTTGGGAGGAAACAGGCGGGAACGGAGTTTGATGTGACGTTGCGCGTTTCCATGCCCAATGAGCTGAACGATTCGCATTCGGTACACATTAATCTTTCGGTAAATTTGCTCCATTTTTACGACTTCTTATTTTATTTTCTGTGAATAAAAATTTACTTTTTTACTGTGTCCTTTATTTTTTCCCCGCTTTTTATAGAAACAAGTTCAGAATCAAGAAAATATATACACGTTGCCTATATTCGCCCATCTATTACCGGCCCACTTGGCTTTTCAGTCAGCATCTCAAAAACGATTGTTCTTCCTGGGTTTTTATCAAAAATTTTTCCCACTGCGTTTCTTCCGGACAATGTTAGTTAGAAACATTTGATCTACAAAGATGAGAAATTTCATAAGGTGTTCAATTCTACAACGTTTTCTCAAGTAACCGACTTCCTTAAAATTGAATATTTTGGGTACCGTTACGGGAAAATAAATATTGTACAACATAACAGCTTCTGTTATACTTAGGTGCCCGAATGTTTTAATTATAATATTCGATATGCCTTCATATACACATGGATTTTCACATGTGTGTACAACACGGCTAATATATAGGACCTGAGACGGCTGATTGTTCAGATTGAATTATCTTGATCATTTTTACAACTACGGGGTACCCGACTCGGTATCAGATATATATTTAATGTTGGTGATTTTGGAAATGCCGTTTTCTTGGGTACATTTGCAGTTTCAGGAGTGATAATTGCGAAGGTGTGCAGTTTAAGAATCTCTCTTCGTCTCACGTAGATAAGTATTTATAACTGAATACCCGACATGTTCCCAGCAACAGAGATAGGACTCGACAAAGTTTTGCAACTTGAGAACTTCAATTTATGTCGGTTACATTATTGTATTCTGATGTTTGAAACACCTTAATAACAGGAGGAATACAACACCTTAATAACAACAGTCAAACTCTGGGTGGCCAATTCAATACTGGACATGCCACTTGTTTTCTAACTCGAAAAGGCTTCTTCGTTCAAGATGACCAAATGTTAACATTTGTAATATTTCCGTGAACTATTTTCTTTCGCTCGTTAGTACCAAAACTAAGTTTCAATTCAAATCTTAGAGTTATAAGCACTATTGCTGATTATGATGAACTAATTGAAACATTTCGATACACTTAAATTACTTCCCGTCTTTATTGAACTAATACCAACAACTTCTGTAAAGTATTTTTCTTCTATCTGTCTCTAAACTGCGAAGAACAATACCACGGAGCCCACCACCTGGTCTGTAACTGAACAAAGATCTGCGAAAGTTCTCATAGCGATCAAATTATTTGTGTGCACATTCTATCACAGACATTTTAATCAGCGCATTTGCTTGTCAGAACTAACGAAACAGTTCTTCTTGCCTTAGCTTGCTAAATCCTACCACGTGCATGAACTTTCAACTGAGAAGTTAAATGCAATATGCAGGCAACCGTCGTTATACTCCAGATGATATGGTTGAAGCGAGGAACATTTAACTGCAGTCCAGAAAGAAACACGTCTATGTACGGTAGGTGGACATCATTGTATAGGTCTTATCGTAACATTCCAAAACTACATTATACAGTGATGAATCATATTAACATTAAAAGAAATAGTTTAAAAGTCACAAATTATTCTTAATGCTTGCATTACTGAAGTACATGCTTACTGTGTTAAGACAGATGTGATATATAATACACATTAGTCATCCTAGTTCACTCTAGTTATTTCAGATGCCATTTACACATCGACTTCACACTACAAAGTACTTAAGAAAAAAAATATAATTTTCAACCACACCTCATTTTTTCTACCACTTTCTATGGAGGGGGAAGAGATTTAGTAAGTAAGCAAGAATAATTGTAATTTTTGAATAAAAAATTACTCTTGGTTTACACCGTCATGGCGAGGGATTGGTAGGAAATGGAAGAACGTGCAAGGGGGAGTTATACTGCTCTTTAAACCACTTTAGAGGTCAGTAAGAACTTAGGAGATTAGACGGGTAGGGCTTAGAAAAAGGAAACAAGAAATTCAAACCGACTGTGCTATAAAAATAATAAAGAATCGAAAAGTTGATAGACTGGCCTTATGCAAAAATGGTAACATTAAGGGCTGATTTTTTTATTAAAAAATTATGCATACAGTAAATAAGGTTCATAATTTAAAATATCATGCCATATTTGATATTTTAATGGGAATATTATTTTTAAATATGGATGCTCTATGGATTATTGATATTCTTTTCTATAACTGGCCCTATTTTTGTCTGTACGCTCTAAAAAAAATTTTCTACTTTTACAAGAAAAATCCTAGGAAATCCAGCTGCCAAGACATTCCTTTGTAAAACTACAAACGGTTTCCTTGTAAAATCTGCAAAACATTTATTTGTAATATTACCAATGATAACCTTATATTGCAACTTACAATATTGAAAAGTGTACATAAAATTATTTTTTTCTTCTAGAAAACTAATGTGATGAATTAATAAACGAGAATATCATAAAAAGAATATGTCAAACTATAATTTATGAAAAAAAAAAAAGAAACACCACACTTTTCTAGCACGGGGACTAGAACCTACTACTAATATTATTAACCTGCATCCTTAACCACTAAACCAATTGACTTATGTACTCAGTGCTTATTTTTAGATAAAATATAACGCCAAGTACTTACAAAATGTTAATGAAGTTATTTGATGACGAAGAATAGATATACCGGGACTGTATTTCATTTTAAGAGCTCCGTGTACCCAGGAAAAATTATCAGTTACAATTAATGAGTAATATGGTTACGTTTGATTGAAGTTGTCGTTTCATTATGATTATTTGAGTGCTTTTAGCGTTTTACGTTATTCAAACTCGCAATACGTTTATTTTTGCACGCAACTACACTTCGAATACTACACTTTGCATACTCTACCTTGCATACTACACTTTGCATACTACACTTTGCATACTACACCACGCATACTACATTTTGCATACTACATTTTGCATACTACACTTTGCATACTACACTTCGCATACTACACCTTGCATACTACACTTCGCATACTACACCTTGCATACTACACTTTGCATACTACACCTTGCATACTACACTTCGCATACTACACCTTGCATACTACACTTTGCATCAACCATAGTTATTACACAAACAGCTATATACGATTTATGTTGTTGGTTGAGTGTCCGCCATTTTGCTGGGTCAGTAAAGTACAAACATTTCTTGAGTTCTGCAACGAGCAGTTTTACAGGATAAATATTTGTATTGTTAACAAGCATTTGTATAATTACAAACAATTTCTCAGTCAAAATTACAAAATAGTTTTACAGTGTACCTACGTATGCAGCAATTATGAGTGTTAGCAATCCAACAGAATACCAGTTAGATAAATGTTATCCTAACTTTCTAAATAGTTTCCAATTTGTTCGTGATTTATGGATATATAATTATGAAATGTATAACGTGTCCTAATTAACCAAGGTTGGTAGAGTTCAAGCTGTGAATAAAAAAAAAACCAATGANAATCAATGGATTCTTTATATATGGGTCGTTAACATGACGGCCGTCCAAAAATCCCGTTTTATAATTTATGTTTGATGCATGAGATACATCTGATGCATTGCAGTAAACGGACATCTTTTGAAATCAATCTCTGAAGAAACATCACACCTTTATTGCTTTTATTCCTACGTAAACAATTGCTGCCTCGCCTAAATTATTGTCAACAGCGAATGAAGGAAAGTAGTTGCTTGTTTAAGACATGTATTTTTAAGTGAGTTGTTAAGGATGGTGCACTCTGAAACCAGTTTCGTTTTCCATAGTACGCATTAAGCCCGTTCCACAACGACACGGGTGTGTCATGAAACAAATACGGACGACGGGAACGTAAGCTGAACACAAACTGATCTCAGAGTTGTTCCACAGTTCCGCAGTAACANGAAACAAATACGGACGACGGGAACGTAAGCTGAACACAAACTGATCTCAGAGTTGTTCCACAGTTCCGCAGTAACAGAACACATTCTTACCCGTGGGAATGAGTTAACATGACGTTGCGCAATATCATCGAAACCAAATCATTAGTTTTGCGATAATTTCAATATACTGCAATAATTGTATTGAAACCTGCTTGAACAATGATTTCCCGCAATTTAACTTTGTGTAGATGTAGTTGCAGAAATCTTACACGTTTCTATTTTCATTTTCTCAATCTTAAGTTATCGCCCTACAAGTCGTAAAATCCTGCCACATAGTTTATCATAAGTACCATAAGTTTGTCGGAACACGCAATTACCATAAACATTTTTAACAACAACGTACAAAATGTTATGTTCGAAGTTCTGGAGTAAACGGGCAAAACTTCACTAGTCAAAATAGTTCACGTTAATAAACTGAACACCTAACTGAAACTTGACACACGCAGTGGAAAATAGCGCACTCGTACTGGCTATAAAAGCTGGAAAAAATATTCCATAGAATCGAATGGAATTGTTTTGAAACAACCAAATTGTCTATTTAAATACTTTTAAATAAATGTATTGTTTACAACAACCAAATTATCAGTTTGATATTGTTTAGTTGTTTCAATAATGTTATATTGCCAACCATAACTTATATACACTATTAAAACAAGTCAGTTCACTGTTCAGCACAACAAAATAATTTTGTTAAGTCAAATACTGTATACAGAGTGATTCTAAAATCATGGGACAAACATTTAGGGGCGGTAGAGCTCACTAAAACAAAAAATTATTGTATAGGAATATATGGGCGGGAGAGGTGCGTTGAGGCACAATCATCCTTGTTCTCTTTAATTTTTGTAGCTTCGGTAAAATAATATTTTGCGTATAAAATTCCCTGAATACGTATGCATTCCAGCGCTGCTCCACACTCACCTCACTTCACCCTTGACGGCTCTCAAGACCTCGATGTTAAGAGCCGCCCAAATCTCTCCACTTTATTGCTCCACTGCTGTGACCAGTACCATTTACAGATGTGCAACTAAATGTTTGCTTGACTCTACGTACATTAAACAATATTTGGAAGCCTGACCAAAATTCGAACGAGATCCTTCGCGCCGGACCGCTACGCTCTAGCATCCTCAGCTACAAAGACTACTGATGAAGTGGGAATGAATTTAATTAGATATATTTAGAACACTGGACACCGTGCGCAAATAAATATTTCAAGAGCTACAGTTTAATTATATTTTCCTTTCGAACTTGTTTTATTACCACATTTCTACAATTATTAATCTTCAACAAACGCACTAACAAATACTCTTAATTCCCTAATTATCACACAAAGTAAAAACTCTTGAGCTGTATTTTCTAACGAAGTTAATAAAATGAGTGGCCAAACCAACATATACAGTTCATTCAACTAAATATTTTGTTGACGGTCTAATTTTTTTTGGCCCAAGACAAGGGTTTTGTTAATTCAAGAGTGTACTTTGTTAAATGAACAAAATTAATTTTGTTGCATTTTAAGTTTTGATTTCTNAGGGTTTTGTTAATTCAAGAGTGTACTTTGTTAAATGAACAAAATTAATTTTGTTGCATTTTAAGTTTTGATTTCTTAACAAAGTGTCTTGTTGGGGCAACCAAATATATGTTTGGCCCTATACAAACAAATATTTTGTTTGCAGAAACAAACACGTATCTCTGTGTATAAAGTTCAAAAATCTGTTATTCATGATGCGTGGTTTGAAAAAAATTTGTTGATTCTTTTCAAATTAAACTAACGATCTGAAGAGAATACATAAAAAAATGGAATGGGTTGATTCCTCTTGAGAAACATAAAACAGCGAATGAGTTACTTCAGCAGTTCTTAACGTAGGGTCCGTGGATCTCGGGGCCGCTTGAGCTAACAGTCAGGAGTCCTCAAGTGGAACTAACGTATTTTACTTTTCATAAACGTGTTGTTATTATGGTGATGCTGCGTAACGTTTTTCTTATGAATAAAACCAGTTTTGCAATTTGTTTTGTAAAATTAACTTGAGATCATAACGTTTCATATAGAAAGATGTTAACAGGTAGTATACCTGATAGTATTCTCGAAGCTTGTATTAAAAGAAGGTGCTGGGGATCACAGAGTTGAAGAACTCCTGATTGCCTGGGTTTCCGACAGTCGCCACACGCACGCGGAAGTATGCGACACAAGTGCACCTTGCGTAGGACGTGTCTGCANGCCGCTTGAGCTAACAGTCAGGAGTCCTCAAGTGGAACTAACGTATTTTACTTTTCATAAACGTGTTGTTATTATGATGCTGCTGCGTAACGGTTTTCTTATGAATAAAACCAGTTTTGCAATTTGTTTTGTAAAATTAACTTGAGATCATAACGTTTCATATAGAAAGATGTTAACAGGTAGTATACCTGATAGTATTCTCGAAGCTTGTATTAAAAGAAGGTGCTGGGGATCACAGAGTTGAAGAACTCCTGATTACCTGGGTTTCCGACAGTCGCCACACGCACGCGGAAGTATGCGACACAAGTGCACCTTGCGTAGGACGTGTCTGCANGCCTGGGTTTCCGACAGTCGCCACACGCACGCGGAAGTATGCGACACAAGTGCACCTTGCGTAGGACGTGTCTGCAGTCGCTGTGCTCGCGTTGTTGTGTAGTTGTGGTGTCTGTGCTCGCATGAGAGTGTTGACAGTCACCGCCAGTATCCGGCTACTGGCCGCATACTCATGTCCGCCCCACGGGCTGCAGCCACCGGGATTCCTATCTCCTCCGTCCGCGGACACAAACACACTACATCTGGACATCCCCGCCACTTCAACACAAACAACTGCGGCACACTTTCACTCCCGGTTTAGAACTGCCCGCCACAAATATCTATTCCCGCCAAGTCTCACTGTGGGAATATCCTCAGCGCGGCACGTGAATGTCCTCGCATTGCGCGCCTTACGATGTCTTTGGAAAGAAGTTTCCAATTTGTTTTTCCTTGTGATTCTAAAATCATGGGACAAACATTGAGGGGTGGTAGAGCTCACTAAAAAAAACAATTATTGTATAGGAATGTATGGGCGGGAGTGACGCGTTGAGGCACCTACACAAAAATAACACATGAAATGCAACACATTGTTTATTTACAACGTCGCCACTAAATGCCTTTTTACAGCAATGTTTATAATAATTGCTCAAAATTGCTACCACCGACAGTAATGCAAGCTTGGTAGCGTCGGTGGAGTGATTGGCGAACAGATTCAAATACGCCAGGTATTTCACGCACGCCACCATTGTCAGCCAATCACGCCATATGTAGAGGTCGCCAAGCATGCGTGACTGTTGGTGGATGCATTTCCAGCAACTGTTTTAACACTTTCTGTACGGAACCACTCGTTAAGTATGCTGCTAATGAACATTTTGTGTTTCCTTTAATGTGTTATGTTTTTGTGTTTGTGCCTCAACGCGTCACTTCCGCCCATATATTCCTATACAATAATTGTTTGNTTTTAGTGAGCTCTACCACCCCTCAATGTTTGTCCCATGGTTTTAGAATCATCCTGTAGTCATGTTTCTTCGTCCATTGCTTTCGAGAGATATTCTTAAGGTACAAGTGGAGCGGATTTCCTTACGTCATTGCGATAATCGCAGAACTCGTTATGAGCAACTACAGATATAATCGAATCCTCAGAAAATACAATTGTTTTTTCATATGCCAAACTAGTGTATATTCTATACCACCATGTGCTGTTTTGCTACAATACTTTCTTTTAAGGTTAAAGAAACTGAGTTACGAAACATACTTCGTCACGCTATTACTGTATTACTCTTCTCGGATGTTTACAAATTATATTGGCAAGGCAATAATGAGCGTATACGTAACACGTGTTATACAAAAATATTATAAAATTATAGTGAAGCATATTTAAATTTATGAATAAAATTAACACATTTTGATTAACTATACTTATGAATTATATATAAATAATTTCTTACGTAATAAATTATAGAACACTGCGCTTTATCAAGCATTAAAAAAGAGTAATACTAATTAATTATAGTGTTCATACACTTAAAATTAAAATCAAGCCTCTACTAATAAAAGTTTCAGTTAAATAGATTACACTGTTATAAAACTGTAAATGTTTCTCGCTTATATGCTACAACATACACTCATTAACATTTTGGTTTTTTTCATAGTAATTTTAAATAACTTATGCGATTACTGTACTGATGGATTGTTTCTTCCAGTAGTCCAAGGAAATGGAATTTACTTACCTTAAGGTAATCTATAGCCAACAGCCAAATCTTAATTACACAATTAAGAGAAGTATGCTCTGATTGACGAGTTGGGATGGACTCCTGAACGTGAGAGGAACTATTCGTCCAATTACATATTTTTTAATAAGATTGAGTTCAACGTTTCAACATACATATTTTTTATATGGAATGTAAAACAATAAAACAACAGAAAAGAATAAACATACGGTAGAACTCTCTCGATTTGCAGTAAATGACTTGGTCTTGTATGAAATACCCTTGACGAACAGACGAAGAGTATAGGGAACCCAGAACATGGTATGTGGTCATTATTTTTGTTGAATAACAAAGAGTAGTGTGAACCTCGGACAGAAAGCACACAAACAACCTCCACTGCACATTAGCTGGGACGTTGCATTCCACAATGGCTACGTAAAGTCGTCTGCTTGAGCGTTGTAATTCGCGAGAAAAGTCCTGGTCATCTGCATCATGTGCGAGTTCCTGTCTTACTAGGTCACGTGATCCTTACTCAGCACAAACCTCCCGCCATATTACATACAAGTCCAGCACACTAACCTCTACAGTACTTCGTCATATCACACACATTTTGTTTACACATTGACGACATTTTCATTCTCTGCAATTAATCAGTTCTTTGTAAATATGACGATTAATTAACTAATATTTATGAATGCCTTGTAATGACAATTAATTTTATAAAGTTATTTTTAATAAGAACAGCTGCACACACATATATATATATATATATATATATATATATATATATTCTGAATTAGGATTGGAAAACGAGCAATAATTATTTTAGTCCAAACGGTATCCGAGACATCGTATGTACAATTACAAACCTTTGTAAGAAATACAATAGCGCCCTNCTTAAGGTACAAGTGGAGCGGATTTCCTTACGTCATTGCGATAATCGCAGAACTCGTTATGAGCAACTACAGATATTATCGAATCCTCAGAAAATACAATTGTTTTTTCATATGCCAAACTAGTGTATATTCTATACCACCATGTGCTGTTTTGCTACAATACTTTGTTTTAAGGTTAAAGAAACTGAGTTACGAAACATACTTCATTACGCTATTACTGTATTACTCTTCTCGGATGACAAATGACATTCGCAAGGCGATAATGAGCGTATACGTAACAAGTGTTATACAAAAATATTATAAAATTATAGTGAAGCATATTTAAATTTATGAATAAAATTAACACATTTTGATTAACTATACTTATGAATTATATATAAATAATTTCTTACGTAATAAATTATACGACACTGCGCTTTATCAAGCATTAAAAAAGAGTAATACTAATTAATGATAGTGTTCATACACTTAAAATTAAAATTAAGCCTCTACTAATAAAAGTTTCAGTTAAATAGATTACACTGTTATAAAACTGTAAATGTTTCTCGCATATATGCTACAACATACATTCATAAACATTTTGGTTTTTTTCATAGTAATTTTAAATAACTTATGCGATTACTGTACTGATGGATTGTTTCTTCCAGTAATCCAAGGCAATGGAATTTACTTACCTTAAGGTAATCTATAGCCAACAGCCAAACCGTAATTACACAATTAAGAGAAGTATGCTCTGATTGACGAGTTGGGATGGACTCCTGAACGTGAGAGGAACTATTCGTCCAATTACATATTTTTTAATAAGATTGAGTTCAACGTTTCAACATACATATTTTTTATATGGAATGTAAAACAATAAAACAACAGAAAAGAATAAACATACGGTAGAACTATCTCGATTTGCAGTAAATGACTTGGTCTTGTATGAAATATCCTCGACGAACAGATGAAGAGTATAGGGAACCCAGAACATGGTATGTGGTCATTATTTTTGTTGAATAACAAAGAGTAGTGTGAACCTCGGACAGAAAGCACACAAACAACCTCCACTGAACATTAGCTGGGACGTTGCATTCCACAATGGCTACGTAAAGTCGTCTGCTTGAGCGTTGTAATTCGCGAGAAAAGTCCTGGTCATCTGCATCATGTGCGAGTTCCTGTCTTACTAGGTCACGTGATCCTTACTCAGCACAAACCTCCCGCCATATTACATACAAGTCCAGCACACTAACCTCTACAGTACTTCGTCATATCACACACATTTTGTTTACACATTGACGACATTTTCATTCTCTGCAATTAATCAGTTCTTTGTAAATATGCCGATTAATTAATTAATATTTGTGAATGCCTTGTAATGACAATTAATTTTATAAAGTAATTTTTAATAAGAACAGCTGCACACATATATATATATATTCTGAATTAGGATTGGAAAACCAGCAATAGTTATTTTAGTCCAAACGGTATCCGAGACATCGTATGTACAATTACAAACCTTTGTAAGAAATACAATAGCGCCCTTTGTAAAATATCTTCTTTGTAACGCTACAAGAGCAGTTATTGTAAAAAGTCTAGAAACATTTTTGAATGACCAAGAGTCGCGAAGTCAAAGTTACAATTACACTCTGGGAAAATGATTTATTTTTCACTTTAAACAAGTGAATATGTTTACAAATAACGGGCTGTGGAATAATTATAACTGAATTTTAAGGGGGATGTTTTCTTAACGTAATTTCGATTGTAAAGTGTTGATTGCCTCTTCATTTGTTTCTAGGAAATATAAGTTCATGCGATTACATTACTGTGAATATTTACCCTGCGCAGTAATTTTTGAAGCCAAGCGAACAGCCTGGGATGATAATTCTAGGTTCACAATGCCAATACCTCTCACCCCAATGCAAAAATACATAAACATTATATTCTGCAATTATAATACTCCAACCGTGAAAGTGTTCAATTCGCCTGCAGACTTAATATCATTCTGAAGTGCAGTAATTGTCCCAATCAATAACCTCAATCCTTCCCAAGAGCAGTTTTCATAGTATTCTTGCCCACGTTTGTGCACTACATTCAAACCACCAAGAGATTACCAACTTAACCAAGGTGTGTGAGACGAAGTGCTTCTGTGGTATAGTGCTTGCGGTTGTATCATACGAAGAATGCTAATACAAGTCTCGGTACCGGCCAACATATTTCTTTCTTCGTGAACACAATTCGAAAACGGTTTCCTCATTCTATCTAATTTTTTTCGTTACAGTTATTTTAAAGGAAGTAATATAAACAAATTTATATTCACTTCTCAGCATTGTAAGCTGAAATACAAGCATTCAATTTGTAATATCAGAAATTTTTGTATTACAATTATTTCCAAGAAACCTTTATACCTCTACAATTTATTTCTTAAGAAGATCCAAAAATATATTTTGTAAAGTTAGAAAAAAATTATTTTTCAATGTGTGCAATGTAGTGTAAAACTTACATACGCATTGAACAGTTGCACGTGTATTTATATTAATAGTACAACTAAATGTTTAAAATTCTGCAATTTTTTAATAATTGTTTTTTTTTTAACTTCAAATATTTTAAGTCATGAGTGTTTCGTGTAAATGGAAATGGCCGCAGGAATTATCAGTGTTGCATGAAAGACCTTTAGAGGCCCTATCCAAGCAATATTTTGCTACTTCTCAAACAAATGATTCAAAATGTAAACAATAAAACGTAAATTAAAGTTGTATTTTTGGAAATGCAACAAAACGTACACTAAATTGGAAAAAAAATGTTAACATTTGTACCGTTCCATTTAATTTATATTTGTAAAGTTTTATCGTCATTTTTTAATTGCAACTTTTTTGTCAGTTCCTTAAAATTAATTTCACCTAACACATCTACTTCCATACTAAGCATTAAAGCTGCCTTGCTGCATAGTTATCCTAAAGGGATTATTAATATACTTCAAATTAGAAAATGAACGTTCAGCTGAACAGTTCGTGACCATTATTGTTGAAAAACTATACGATATAAACTGTCTACAATTGGAAAGGAACACACATCATATTCTACACTTATTTTATAAAGTTGAGAAAAGGTTAATATAGTTTATTACGTTTTTTGTTTCACTGAATTAGCGGTGCCCATATGAGTGAATCTGCTGAATCTCGGAAGAGAATCGTGGATCTCCCGTTTCCCCCGCTCTTTCATTCCAGCGCCGCTCCATATTCATCTCACTTCACCCTCGATGTTAAATGTCACCCAAACATCTCCACTCCACTGAGGAGAAAAATTAATTCTCTTGTCCTCTGAGTAATCATCAATCAGCTTTCGAGAATGCCGAGGATACGTTACAATTTCAGCAGATGATAAAGTGCCATCATGTGGCACATCAATTAGAAAAAACAACTCTTTNGCCGAGGATACGTTACAATTTCAGCAGATGATAAAGTGCCATCATGTGGCACATCAATTAGAAAAAACAACTCTTTTATTTGCTTGTATATCTTCCACCTTCTTCTTTCTGTGGTGCTCCCCTTTCCATTGATGCGATAAACACGTGCTTACTTTGATTAATGATTAATACACCCCTGCGTGACCATTCTCGGGTTCCGGCGTCGACGAACACTGTGTTGTCTCGCCATAGTGCGCCCCCAACACCCAAAGCTATTGAAGAAACAAAGATTCTGCATTATTTTAAGAATAGTCACTTCACGGATTCTGCACGCTTTTTTTAAATTTTACTTTCGAAAAATTACCCCACGAGTATAAGGAAAAGTGGAAGTTTGAAGCAAGGGGATGGGGGATCGGAGCGTCGGAGCTGTTCATGCTCTGTCATTCCGGTCTCCCGGCGGCCATATTGTCCGCCATAATGGATGTCGGTGATCTTGACCTTTGACCTTGAAAACTCAAAAAAACCGAAAAAAAANGGCCATATTGTCCGCCATAATGGATGTCGGTGATCTTGACCTTTGACCTTGAAAACTCAAAAAAACCGAAAAAAAAATTTCAAATAATTATTTTAAAATTGCCTAAGAATGTTATTACTAAAAATTGCACAGGCTAACAAAAAATATTTTGTGAAAACTTTATAAATAAATGCCNCTGGCATCAGTTTTTTTTGTATCACCCACAGTTCTCTCACAATATGCATTTGTATTTTAAAATGCAATGTATGCGATTGTATTAAAAAAAATTCATTACATACATTTTAAGTGTTAATTTTTTGGTATTTCCTTTCTCTCTTCTCTTTGAAGCTTCTTATGTAGCTTTTTCTCCGATTGGATGCATTTTGTTGTTCTCGGCGAAGTTACCAGCAGTAATCACTCATCATGCTGACATTCCACCGTCCCTGGTAACGTTTCCCCATCACTTTGATGCCCTGGTGAAACCGCTCCCCCTGCTCTGCACTCACATCACCCAAGCTGCCAGGGAAAAAGTCAAGATGGTTGTTTACGAAGTGGACTTTAAGGCTCAACAGACATTCCAGATTTTTGAACTTGTCTATCATATTAGCTACGATAAGCTCATAGGTTGGGTCTTTAGCATTTCCCAAAAACTTAGTCACAACTTGCATAAATGATATCCAAGCCTCCTTTTCCTTTATAGTCATTTTTGTTTCAAAGTTGGAATCGAACATTATTTAACGAATGTCAGAGTTTGGCTCCTGATAAATGAGGAAACGTTTCAAACAAATACTTCAAACATTCACCATCTTTAGGTAAGGCTTTTACAAACTGTTTCATTATACCTAATTTAATGTGAAGAGGTGGTAGAAGAATTTTTTTTGGATCTATTAAAATTTAATGCAAAATTTTCTTCTTTCCAGGTGTTAAGGTTTTTCTTGCAGGCCAATGCTTTGTGGACCAGTGTCAATCCCTTTCTCTGCTGTCCCACTCACACATAAAACATGGAAATTTAGTAAATCCCTTTTGTTGACCTAGGAGCATGCAAACCACTTTCAAATCTCCACTCATCATCCAATCGTGAGCAGGATAGTTAATTTCCTTTAAAATAATGAACATATTTTCCTGAGTTTCCTTCATATGGACTAAATGAGCCACAGGAAGTGAAGAATATGTATTACCATTGTGTAAAAGAACATCTTTTAAGATAGTTTTTGATGAGCCTATAAAAATCCCCCATTCTTCATTGTCGTACTCAATTCCAAATTAATTCATTATAACATCAATATAATGGCAGTACACCAAATACTGTTCTTGCTTAAAAAACTTAGCGAAATGTTGATCTCTTGTTCTATATTGATGAATAGATGCTCCAGGTGCCAACAAATGTTTTCCTTTTATCCTAGAGCCAAGCAATTCAGCTTTCTCTTTAGGCAAACCCAAATCTCTTACCAAATCATTTAACTTAGCCTGTGTATACAACTGAGGTTCTTAATTTTCTGGAGAACATTAGAACTCATCATCATCCGGTTTACCTTCATCAGATTCAGTTTCACTGGACTGATCAAGTAAAACGTCATCAATAGCCTGTGGTGGCTCAGGGACAGGAAGTCCCGGACCATGACCGACTGGCCGAATAGCTGAAGGAAGATTAGGGTAGACAATTACTTTCTTATTTTTGGAGTCATATCCAGTAACATCAATGCTACAAAAATAAAAATCGTCTGAATGATTTTTTGGTTCTCTCCAAATCATGGGTACTGCAAATCTAAAAGCTGTCTATTCTTTTTTTCATAATTTTCTATGGTCTTCAATACAAACATAGCATACCTTGTGTGGAGCCCAAGGTTTTTCGTGATCACCGAGTTTTATTCCAAAATATATCAAGTACACTTTTTTAACAAACTCTATAATGCTTCTTTGATGTTTTTTAATTACGAACTCACCACATATATAACAAAAACTGTTAGAAAAATTTTTACTACCATGGTTTGCCATACTTAGAACACATGGGCAGAATGCTGAACAGTGAGGTTGTGTTGACTGAAAGAAAACAAACAGTCGTACCACCACTTCCAACCTCATTTCATTTGGATTTACTGTACGTTTTAGTACATTAATAATATATGTTAAGTTTATAAAAATGTATGTAAATGTATATAAATATATATATAAATAAAGTATATAAAATGCACAGATATTAGATAAAAAATTAATTTCTTACATTTCGTATATTCAAATGTGAAAAAATGGTGGGTGTTATGACTTTTTTATTATATTTTTTCGGACTCAACACACCAAAAAACATCAGAGTCCGGCAAAATCATTAAAAAAGTATTTTTTTTTATCATTGGCCTGTGTTATTTCAAAATCTTTTATTCAAAATTATTAAAAACATTGTAAAAAACGTATTATTAAAAATGGTTAAAAATAGGTAAAACAAATTTTACTTTAAAAAAACTTTTTTTTGCAGGTCTCCCCCACACCATGTCCAGCAGACGACTGACCCCCACCACTCAACCTTCTAATATAATTGCCAAATTTCCCACTCCCAGCACCAATTACTTATCTTCATTCAACCAATTAATCGGCAGGCCCCCACCTCCTCCCCGCCTTCCAATATATTTAATTGCTCCACCAATTACTCGTATTCACTTCACCCCCTCCACCACCACCTATGTTTCTCATTCGTTAATTATTCACCCCAACCAATGATTCCCATTGGCTAAATATTGTTTTTTGCATCAATATTGCAATGAATATCGCATTATTTCCATTAATCAGCACCGTACTTAGTACCACACGCACCATAATCAACAGCACACGCTCCAAAATCAGCACCACATACACCAAAATCAGCACCATACGGAAAAAAGTACAACAATCCACACATCAATCCATACACCAATCCACGCAACATTCCTCCTCCTCATAAGTTCTCACCAATCATCCTATTCAGCCTTCCTCACCAATTCTCCTATGCAATCGTCAGCAATCCACCTCAAAATCCTCTTATGAAATCCTCAACAATCCTCCTTGCCAATCCTCAGCAATCCTCCTTATCAATCCTTAGCAACCCTCCTCACCAATTTTCACCAATCATTATCCGCAATACACACACCAATCTACACACCAATCTACAAACCAATCCACACCAATCCGCACCAATCCACACCAATCAACACCAATCAACACCAATCCTACGCAATCATCCTCCGCAATTCACAGCAACCCACGACAATCCTTCGCAAATCTCCTCCATAACCCACAACAACCCATGCCATTCCTTCGATCAATCCCAATCATTAGATCAATCCCAAACCATCGATCAATGCTAATTCTTAGCAATCATACTTCGCAATCCACAGCAATCCCTGTCAATCCTTCGAACAATCCCAATCCTTAGAAATCCTCCTCCGCAAACCACAGCAACCCATGCCAATCCTTCAATTATTCCCAATCCTTTGATCAATACAAATCCTTCGGTCAATCCAAATCCTTGGCAATCCTCCGAAATCCATAGTAATCCATGTCAAAACTTCGATCAATATCAATCCTTCGATCAATCCCCATACTTCAATAAATCCCAATCCATCGATCATCCTAATCCTTTGATCGGTCTTTCGACCAATCCTTCGATTTGTCCGCCACCCATATGTATAGAAATTACATTAGTTCACCAACTATCTCCAAATTTGTCCATATCGACAGAATTAATGTTTTGTATGCAGTCAAATATCTATAAATTTTTATACTAAAGTCTGTATTATCATTAAGTATCCATATCTTTCTCTAAGAGTCGAGTGCTCATAGCACCACTTTAAAGTTGTAATGGAAAAAGGATACAACAAACAAAAATAAAGGAAAATGTATATTATTATTTTATAATTACAAATTCAGAATCACATCATGCGATATATCCCCGATTCATCAGTTTACTAAATATTGAAAATATCTTGTAAATGTACATGAAATCCCCGCGTTTTTGAAGGTCAATCAATATTTGAGTATTTCATCAAGCACGCATGACAATGCGCCCAGCTCCCCCACACCTATCTACTTATATTTAAACGTTTTGTCAACGTTACTGATTTATTACTACTAACTGGTATACATATACAGAATGTCACAGATAAAACATATCCCCGCATCATTTAGAGACAAATTGGTTAAGGGGGCTGGTTTGCGGATGATGAAAAGGAGATGCAATATCAATACTGATCTAGAGAGAAAAAAATTCTACTGTTAATTAAACTATAATTTTCGGATGATTTTTACTTTAAATAAAATATACTTTGAATGAATTTTTTTCTTTAGCTGTAAGACTGAGTCCAGCACACGTCAGATTATTCAGTTAGCAGCCCGCGGGTGCATACAGCTCGCTAGATTGAGTGTTGCACACCAACTAAATATGTTATCAATGATTCTTCTAGTTAAATATATTTTTTAAATACAGTTAACTAATTGTATTTCCTTCAGTTTCCACGGGGACTGTAATGTGGACCAACTCAGTCATGTATCTTCACAGATAGTAGCATAATATATTCCTAGGTATCAGTAGCAACAGAGAGTAGGAGTTGACTTTTTCTTTGACAAGAATTTTGTAATGAAGTGTTACTTTTCTCTAAACTAGCAAGAACGCTTAAAATAACTAGAGTTAGATGGAGAAACATTTTTCTACGCGGTTTTGTTCAGGTAAAATATTGAACACTTCGACGATGTATTTAGAACGTAGTGNTGAAGTGTTACTTTTCTCTAAACTAGCAAGAACGCTTAAAATAACTAGAGTTAGATGGAGAAACATTTTTCTACGCGTTTTTGTTCAGGTAAAATATTGAACACTTCGACGATGTATTTAGAACGTAGTGATTTCTGTAGTGCATAGTTTACGACTCAGACAAGAAAAATTTAACAGAAAATAATATTTATGTATTATAAAAACAAAAATGAAAGTTTGAGTACTATAGTATAAAGTTACTGATAACTAATTAGCCTACTTTTCTCAAAGTGGGTGCAAATATTAAGAAGTTACTGATAACTAATTAGGCCACTTTCCTCAGCGTGGGTGCAAATAATTTTTAGAGAAGTACTTAAAAGCTTAAACAGTATGAAGGCGATGACATATTNTTTGTAGTGCATAGTTTACGACTCAGACAAGAAAAATTTAACAGAAAATAATATTTATGTATTATAAAAACATAAATGAAAGTTTGAGTATTATAGTATAAAGTTACTGATAACTAATTAGCTTACTTTTCTCAAAGTGGGTGCAAATATTAAGAAGTTACTGATAACTAATTAGGCCACTTTCCTCAGCGTGGGTGCAAATAATTTTTAGAGAAGTACTTAAAAGCTTAAACAGTATGAAGGCGATGACATATTGTTGACAGCAATATATTTTGAGATGAAACCAAAAACATATGCAACAGTACCAAGACAATTAAAATGCACACGTGACTTACCCGGTATTCGGTCTCAGAAAAACTTGTAAAGNCTGATAACTAATTAGGCCACTTTCCTCAGCGTGGGTGCAAATAATTTTTAGAGAAGTACTTAAAAGCTTAAACAGTATGAAGGCGATGACATATTGTTGACAGCAATATATTTTGAGATGAAACCAAAAACATATGCAACAGTACCAAGACAATTAAAATGCACACGTGACTTACCCGGCATTCGGTCTCAGAAAAACTTGTAAAATTAAACTCTCGTGCAATCAACTGCAACACGGAGGTAGGATTCGGAGCATCAACTTCGGAAATAATCCGTGTAATGTTTTGAATTATATGGTTGACTAATATTAAATATTTACGTGGCCATCGTTTTTNGAAACCAAAAACATATGCAACAGTACCAAGACAATTAAAATGCACACGTGACTTACCCGGCATTCGGTCTCAGAAAAACTTGTAAAATTAAACTCTCGTGCAATCAACTGCAACACGGAGGTAGGATTCGGAGCATCAACTTCGGAAATAATCCGTGTAATATTTTGAATTATATGGTTGACTAATGTTAAATATTTACGTGGCCATCGTTTTGAAAATAAGTGTCTGAGTTACTAAAAGCACTTAACGTTACATTGCTTACCATAACACTACTTGTGTGAAACATTTGTTGGAAATCTGTTAATTGATCTCCAAGATATGGTACAAAACCCTTATATTCTCAAACTGGGCTATCATAAAGAAAAAATGATTAAAAAATATTCTCTGTATACGATGATTCTAACATGTACTCATAACTTTAAAAAGTTGATAGAATTTCGTTAAATTTTTTAATAGGTATGTCAAACACAGCTAAATATTTTCATGGCCGACATTTTGAATATCAATATTTCATCTCATTTAAATCATGTTACACTACACGACCTTCTGTAGGTGTGCAAAATTTGGTCATAATTAGCTTATTTGTTCCGGAAATATGGCCAAATATTCNATTGATCTCCAAGATATGGTACAAAACCCTTATATTCTCAAACTGGGCTATCATAAAGAAAAAATGATTAAAAAATATTCTCTGTATACGATGATTCTAACATGTACTCATAACTTTAAAAAGTTGATAGAATTTGGTTAAATTTTTTAATAGGTATGTCAAACACAGCTAAATATTTTCATGGCCGACATTTTGAATATCAATGTTTCATCTCATTCAAATCATGTTACACTACACGACCTTCTGTAGGTGTGCAAAATTTGGTCATAATTAGCTTATTTGTTCCGGAAATATGGCCAAATATTAAATTTACTCATTGACACTATTTCGCAAAAAAATCCCGTAAAATAGGATCTCTGTATACATAATCAATGCTTCTTATGAATACTGATAGCGTACAAATTTGGTTGAATTTTTTAAAAATATTATATAGATACACAATATTAATTTAATTTATACAAGCTCCATTAAAAATGCATACACACGGGCATTTTAAAATTTCTGAATATTACAACGATAAGCAGTTGTTCTTACCTAAAATAATTTTTACTACCATATATTCATCGTATGTATCGACATCCCAATGAGATGAAATTCCAACATAACAGTCTTGACTAGATATTTAAATTATTATTTTTTATTTAGTTGCTATGGTCGGAGAATCAGAGTACTATGATTTTTTCGAGAAGTAGGCTTCTAAAACATTAAATTTTAGCCACAGCAGTCATTTTATAAGTTCTTGCAAGCTGAAAAATTACGTAAGGCAAAAGTACAAGAAATCAAGTTAGTGTGTAAGGCAGTTTCTTCGCAGTNCTCTTGCAAGCTGAAAAATTACGTAAGGCAAAAGTACAAGAAATCAAGTTAGTGTGTAAGGCAGTTTCTTCGCAGTCAGAAGTGCACTGGCCTTATCGACAGAAACCGACACTGCAGTTCAAGGCGAGACAGCTTACTGTTTCCACATCATTTACTCCTATTTCACGCAACTTGATAGCGCTCTGCTTTGTTTGGTTTATTTTCCCTCTCGCTAGTTGTTTCTCAGCTGTGTTGCATGCTGTGTTCTTGACAGTGTAACTGCAGACAACGCTATAGAGGTGACGTTGCAAATTGAGGTCAGGTGAATGCAAATGCGACGGCATTGTCGATCATACGCTGCTGCATTCCGCGGAGGGGGCCTTCCTAACGGTCTGGTTACTCGGCTTCAGTTCGGCACTGCACGGACATCGCAAATATTGTTACGTTTTAATCTTTAAAATATGCTGAGCTCTAAGAAACGTGTTTGATAAAATGTATCACGTAAATGAGATATGGACTAAGTTAAGTTGTTCTGAGAATAAATATTTTCTGGACATGTCTATTACATGTGACTTCAGGGCAATGCATGTGTACGCCTTTCAATTTGTATTGGGTAAGGAGGTAAGTGGTATTTTGCGGTGGACAGTCGCAAAATGTGTAATTACTTGTGGCTCGTTANCATGTCTATTACATGTGACTTCAGGGCAATGCATGTGTACGCCTTTCAATTTGTATTGGGTAAGGAGGTAAGTGGTATTTTGCGGTGGACAGTCGCAAAATGTGTAATTACTTGTGGCTCGTTATGAGAACAGTAGCCTGATCAAAAATAAAATGGAAGAAAATTACTACAGAGAATTATTGAAAATCAATCATAAGCTTCGATTTATCTGACAACTGCCGAGGTTTAGGCTAAGTAGGCAATAGTCTCACTGGGCGATGTGAGTTCACCTTAAGTTTCGGCGAGAGAAACGTCTCACACATAGTTAACAATGCATATTGACGTTATTTTTTACTTAACTCGCTACATAATCAGTTCTACTTATGATATTTGGGCTACAAGCGCAGTTTTGCTGACCTGAGCAGAGCGCGTACGAAGGAAGCAACATCCTAGCGCTATTCACTGACACGCCAGCCTACTGTACGAGGGGTTGCAGGGTCGAGTCTCGGATAAAACATAGTTCCCTCCTCCTACCTCCACCAAGGTTATGTGTTCAGCATCCCACCACAAAATAGTTGTATAAATTAAAACAGCGCAAAAAAAAAAAATTCTTTGATAATTTTTACTTGGTTAACATCTATATTCTGCCATCTTTCTTACTTGATGAATATTATTTCAATGACCGCTAACCATTTTATGAACCAATTCACCATTTGTAATAAGTAAAAGTTTTACACAAACCAAAAGGTAAAGTAAAATATAAAGTGTAATGTAACCATTATTTTAGCATGTAAAACGATTAATGATACTTTTTTTCCTACAAAATTTTTATTTTAATCTCCGATTGAGATTCGCTTATTAGGGCGCCACTATACTTTACCAAAAATTATACAAAACAACAAATAGTTTTTCACTAGAAGTTTAACTATTTAAAAAAAGTGGATTTTGAATACGACATTTTTCAAAGTTAGACTCTTGTTACAGACCCCTGGTCGTATGAGAAAAGCTAGTTTACTGCCGATACAAATGTGGACTTGCGGTTAAAATTACGACTGGCGAAAATTACTGAAACTTTTTAAATAATATAAACTTGCCAAATAAAAAAAATAATTCTGATAGTATTTTTACACATATACATAACATCCTCCTATTCTTGTTTCAAAGAAACACTTCATAGACCACAACCACAAGAGTCTCCGCTAGGAGATAGGTTGTTACAAAATGGTAAAATATAATGCAGGCTGTAATTCATTGAAATGGAAATAAAATGACTCTGTCGCTGATGCAGTGAGTCGTTGATAAACCCTCGCGGTGACCGCTGCTCTACAATAGCCTCTCCTGCAGGACGTGATGTCCTCGGGTTACGATGCGCGCCCTGCACAGCTTCCAAAACAACACGCCGTGGAAGGCGTTGACATAAGTGACCATCTCCTCGACGCCCATTCATCACTGTAGTCTCCGTCACTTCACCATAAAACCAAACATATATCTTTTGCAGTCGATAAATAACTGCAGAAGTTACGATGTATCAACAATTCAGTGTATTTTCCTTTGGCAACGTAAAAGTAAAAATTCAATTCTGCAGACTCCACTGGCCTCAGGCACAATCGAGTAGACAAAAACATTTCCTGTTTAGTTGCTGTCCTGAAGGAGCTCTGTGCTTCATATGCTCACTTGCAATGAAAATAACTTTACTTGATAAATCAGTTTTCTCAAGTGTTAACAGTAGAGGGATTAAGGGGACTTTGGAACATCGGGACCTGGGACCAGAGCGTCGGAGCTGTTCACGCTCCGTCATTTGGGTTCGCCAGCGGCCATATTGACAGCCATATTGGATTCATGTGACCTTGACCTTTGACCATAAAAATACTAGGAGTCCAAAAAAACCGAGAAAAAATTGCAATCAGTTATATAAAAAATTACAAAAGAATGATTTAAAAATTATTAATTTAAAATGTTTTTAAGTTTCAAAAAACACAAAAACTTTAGGAGGTTTCCCACAGCTCCTTAACCTATACTCATTCCGCCATCTTGGTAGGCGTCACAGCCACTGTCCACTATCTAGTTTTTTTGTTAGTCATTTGTTTATACATTACTGGAGTTTGTCTCTCTCTCACCTTCTTTCGACTACCATATTGGATTTTATTTGTTTTCATCACCTAGGTAGCGCTAGTGATTTACCCACCAGGTGAGTTGTGGATTTAGCCACCAGGCGGAAGGCTTATTTGCATATGTTTTTTTTAATTATAGGTGATGCTGTCGGCACCCTCCACGTAAGAGTCTATTAAAAAAAATAGATGGCATTAAATTCTTGATTTCACTGCTAAGCGAGCTGCCGGTAATTGCGCCTTCTGACGATTTAGCCGTAAAGTGATCTGCCGGCACTCATATTTTTATAGACCTAGGAAAATCTGCAATTTTTCATTACTAATTAAAAAAATTATTTGTTCTATCAGTAGTATATTTAGATGCATAAATTATTAAATATATATTTTTTGTACTAAGATCTTTAATTAAGACCGACCAAAAACATTTTTCGTTTTAATGCTAATTAAATTACCATTGAAACTTAGTATTTATTCTGTTGCCCCTCTAAACACCACTTTAGTCGCCAGTAATTCACCATAGCTTAATCCCTTATCACTACCGCTGTTGTTTTCAGCATTGTCCACCAGAGCGTGCTAGTGTGGGGAAAGTATTTAATGGGAACAATGTCGACCCTCGGCACAGTTTCTCATCTGATGCCAGAGGTGACAGATCGCTTTCTCACCCCTCGTCTTTTAGAATTTTGACTGGTTAGTTCAGATATTTAGTTCCATCAGGTCGAACGATATTATCAAGCGTACACGTAATACGCCTATATATTTCCACGAAATTAAAAATCTTCTCAAATTTGGAGTATCGGATCGGGCCAGTTAGTCTCTGGAAGAATATGTAACCTCATAAAATACGATACTAGAACGTAGTTTTTTTAAATTTTTATATTTAATCTCATTTGCAATGATGTTACCTCAGTACCGGTGCCGCTATTGTAACACTTCGTTTGCATTCACCAAATGTGCTCGAAGACATGAAAACTATGGATGTTCGAATAATTCAGATAGAGTGGCATATAAGTGTGGAGATTGTGGCATGGCATTTGATAGGCACGATAACTTGCTAAGGCCTGAAAAAAACTGCGCAGCTGTTTGACCTTCACCTGCAAAATCCGTCGTGCACAGTCTCTTTCACCGCAGTATACGAGTGTAATTCCCACAAAACCAAGGCTTCAGGATGAATATCCACCATCGTGCCAGCGACCATCACGCCCAAGAATCGTAACTGGGTCTGGGTTGGTTAATGACAATGGTTTCGTGGAGGTCCAAACTGCATTTCAACACAGTCTAAATACCTATGCCTCCACAACGAGAGCGGGTATTCGAAACGTGTTTGCACATTTTTAGCTCAAATGGGGCAAACTATCGCTGTTGGCTCTCCACATAATCACACCACCAATAAAATTTAATGTGTAACTCGAACGGAGCTTTGCAAAACCGACCCCATTCAACGAAAGGAAGGTATTTGAATCAAAAGGCAAGATAACGAAAATACTGTAAAACCTCATACTGTAAATATACGTCACGAGAAAGAAGCATATAAACAGCGTGTTTCGGAATAAATATTAACGAAAAATAAATCACCGAGTGCCACTTCCTCACTAAACAATTGTTTAAAATTCATAAGCCATGTGCGGGTGCGTTATGCAGCTTTCTATTAAGGAATCATTACTTGACAAATCTGAAAACAGAGTTAAACCACTTCGCCACCCCGCGGTATGAGATATGCACAAGGAAGTAGCTCGTGCATTCCCCCTCACCGAAGCATAGACGCTCATCATTAAAAACATTTCCTCCCAATTTTAAAATCAGTACATAAGGACATTTAGGCAGCGGAAAAAAAAAACCCTTATCGTTACTCAACGTGCGGTAATTTTTCTAGCACCCATTGACAGCAAATAAAACTTTTTGTACGAATAAATATGTTTAGTTAGTTTTGCAGGGATAAAATTATATACCGTGAGGAGATACTACCGTAAAAATGCACCCACCACATGTACCAAATAACTAAAAGCTGCTGCCTTCGGCAAGCTAAATTTCAGTATTTTCATACATTCGTGTGCTCTCGCTCCATTATAAGATATATCCGATCTGTGTTAAACACGCCCCCCCCCCTTTTTTTTTCACCTAGCCATTTTCCACTTTCCATAAACGGCCAGAGTCACAAACATACTGCTATGTGACTTTGGCTGAATGAAAAGTGACTTTCGAACATGTGTATTTACATGTGTGTGGCCTCTACGCCAGTAGCTGTCAATAGTATTCACTCTTTATGAATGACGTGAACTAAAACACAGTTTTACTCCCGAAATTCTAGTCCACCATACAGATTTATACCACAATACGAATTCCAGCAAATACACGCGCATACAGCTCTCATTCACCATCCTTCAACATCGTCGAGACATATAAGTTAAGACTTCACAACTGCGAAGAAATCAGAGCTTATTACAGGCAGTGAATTGTGGATACTATGCAATTTTAGAGTAATGTTAATCCCTTTCGAATGTAGAAAATTATTTATATGTACAAATTTATTTTGTAAATAAATTCTGGCACTAACTCCACCTTTGTTCTTTTTTCGTATAAAAAAATCTGATGTGAAATTTTGTATTAATTATGGCCAAACAAAAGATACATTGTAATTCTGTTAAACTAAGTAATAAGGAGGGGGGGGGAATTGTCATCCTCCACTTGCTCATACGTCACACACACCCACACCTCATCACACACACACAGAGCACGAAATATCCCAATTGCCCGCGAGACTGATAGTCAAATTAAAAACTATTAAGAGAAAAGCGTACTTAAATATGTGGATACGAGTCCCATTACAGAAGTAAACGAGAGACGCGTGCAGTCGTAATCTGAACTTGCGCACAAGTACAGCCTCGCTGAACCATGTGTTGACTTGAACTTTGACCTGACACACTGACCCCCGGAGAACTCTGGAGTTGCCGCCTCTAACTTCCTCGGATATAAGTACTCATAATTACAACAGATGACCAGATCGGGGGACAATTTTGCATTTGCATCGTATTGCTTACTTATTATTTGCTTGAAAGCAGTAGTGCCCCAAATTGTCAGAGTGATTCAAGTCTCTGAAGGTAGCAATAATCTGTAATTTAATTCTAGCAGGGATCTGAATTGAAATTTCCCATTCGTATTGTTGCGAGTACAACGGAGCCTACAGAGAGGTGCCTGAGCGGAAGAGGTGTGTGTGTTTTGAAAGACGTGGGTTAAATGAGCTGCCGCACCGAGAAACGAGGATGACGCCGCATATATAAGGCACGCACAAGACTGGGGCACGGCCTTAGCCTATTGCCCTGCCACGGGAGCCCATGCCAGGCGGGCAGGCTGCATCAGTGTCTAAAGAGAGCCCTCAATCGAGTACCATCTACATGTCAGCATAAAGAATACAGTGGTAAGTGTTGAGTTCGTCGAGTGTGTGAGTTAAGGTTTATGAACTGCTTGGTTGCAGGCCTTCTATCATCAGTCATTCAGAATTATTGAGTCTTTTACTCTTCCTCTCTAGCCCTTCCAAGCAGTGCTTTGCCCTAACTTGTACTATCTTAGGTCGCATGGACTAAGGCGGTAACTGTATGCAATATGTGTACAAATTGCAGGAGAAATTATACCTCTCTGTATGGCTTCCAGGAAACACAACTACTTATTGCTATTTGACAGGCGTAAAGGTGGTCAGTGATTTAATATTTCCTTGTGGCAGGCTCTAAAACTACAAGGTATTATTTCATTATTTCTTCCTTGTCGAACTGCAGAAATGACAAGAGTTGCAACCGTAGATTATTACATTTCTTGGAGGAAGTTACTTTAGCCCATCAACTCAATTTAGGCGGAGTTCCAAGAAATGGTAAGACTAATTGACACCGGCCAAAGCTGAGGTTTGGACNGCCCATCAACTCAATTTAGGCGGAGTTCCAAGAAATGGTAAGACTAATTGACACCGGCCAAAGCTGAGGTTTGGACATAGGTGTTGTAATCTGTTCTGTGGCGTGAGGCGCCAACACTTAATACTAGTCCTCAGTGATCGGGCGTAGGAATGCTTCGACACTGTAGTTTAATGGTCCAATTCACTAATGAATGAATACAGGGTAATTCATATTTCACAAATCGAGGTTTTATTGTTGCATGAACATGTGAATTGATACATGAGCCCTTGAGACAACTCCCTCCCTTTTCTACGTATGCTCCGTACAATTCGCGTCGTAAAAGGGGGGGGGGGATCTTCGTCGCACTTGTTGGATTATTATAAACGATCCTTCACACTGCGGGATAATTACTAAAGGTCCTTCACACTCGCTGGATGACTGTACTTATCTGGCTTGCTGTGCGGGTAGTTGTTCTTGCAGATGAGGTCCGGTGAGCTGGAACTGCTCTCGTCCTGTCACGGGCGCCTCGGTGACTCGTCACGACGTCCCTCCTTCTCGGGTCGACGCAGGACTCTGTGTCTGATGGCGGCTGGCTGCCGTTCTCGTCTCCTGCGGAATCACTCCTCCCTCCCGGAATCTCGTCGGCCGACTGCCGGGTTTTCTCGGACGCTTCCCGCCGTACGTCCCGTTTGCCGGCCTCGGAACCGAGGTCAGCGTCTCGATACGTTTGGCGAACTCGTTTTCTCTCTCTGCCGGATGGCCCTGGGACAGGCCCTCTGTGATTGGTCAGTTGCACGCGGCTGGCTTCTTCTTGAGCGGACGCCCTCCGTTAGGGCTCGTCCCTCGCTCCCGTTCTCGATGTGGGGCAGTAACTGACTGTTGCTTGCCCCACCACGTCCCGTCTAAGGATCCACACAGGTGTGTGAAGATCCCCACCTGCCCTACGAGGCACAGGCTGCTCTGGACTATCCCACTAGCTCGACCTGGCACCTCTCGGTGAAGTTCGCCACTCGATCCCACCCTCCTCGGTGCGTTGCAACTGACTGGAAACTCACTGGCTTATGCGGCGACTGGCTGGTTAACTCGTGTCCCGATCTGGCTGACCCCTTAATGTCGTGACTGCCTATCTGCGCATCCCGGAGTGGCGGTACTGAACTCCCGTGTCACTTTCTGCTCGTTACTTCGACTGATTGACTCGTTAACGTTTCTCACTGACTGCTCGCGTCGTACTCCCGTCGTCCGGCTCCGAAAACCGGACGTCTCGCGGTAGGTCGTCCAACCAACTGACGACGTGTCTCACTGCTCCCGACTGACTGACCGCGTTTCCTCGGACTCCTCCGGTTTTGTAGGTCCTCATCGCCATATTGAACTGCCCCCGCCACTGCAGGTAGCCGCGGACCGCCGTGTTCCCCTGGGTAATCACCCGCGGGCGTGTACTCCAGCTCTCCGCGCTTGGGGCCAGCGTCTGCTGTTTTGTTCTGGTTTACCAGTTTCAGCACTCCGTTCTGTCCGTGCGGAAATAATTGAAGGCGCCCCTCAGTTCTGCGTCTATGTAGTTCTCCTGCCTGGCTGCTATTATTTCCGCCCGCTATTCCAAAAGCTCTCAGGGTTTCATATTGTGGTCAACAGCCTGGGACAAATCGCAGCCTGGCGTGGTCATAAATACGTCTCGGCGTTCCTGCCTGCTCGCGGAGGCTGGAGTCTGTCCCTCTATTCCGGCTGGAGGTTTGTTGTTTGGTTCAGCGTTGTGGGAATACTTCAATATCTCCCCCTGGCCGCTGCTGCACTCGTGTTCTTCCCGCTGTCACCTGATAACCGTGACACTATTCTCCCGCATGTCCGTCCCCAACCGTTCTCAATGTTTATGGCTGTGGCTGGCCGGGGGTGAGCGCGGCCGTGGGTGTAGGGTGCGTCCCCTGGCAATATCGGGGGGGGGGGGGGCAGCTGCCTCCGCCTTCCCATGCAAATGGTCGTCTCGCAGTGCCGATCTGGCGACGTTCTCCTTCGTCACGGCTGCCTAAATCCTGACTGACGTCCTCCGCCTGAGCTTCGCTAGAGCTTGAGTACGGACGGATAACATATAGGGACGCCGCAGGCGTCAAGATAAAACATTATAAATATGCTAGCGTATCTCGCACATCACTCGACTGTGCGGTAAATCCAATGCATTTTTGGCATTGCTCTAACCCAGTCGGGAAAAAAAGTTCTCTACCTACAGGATGCAATATATTTCACTTCAGCAAACAGTCTGACAACTACACCGAATCGCAAGTCGTGAGTCAACAGTAATTACATCCTAGATCCTTTGGCAATATCATTACCGACAGTAAGTTGCTTAAAACCGCCTACTAATTGTTAGGTAGCCCCGGGCCGATAATGTTATGGCATCGCCTCAAATCTCCGACCACCTCATCGCTGTCTGCTGCAGTAAGCTAGATGCAGTTGTGGTTAATTATTTCAAAAACTCAGAAAGGTCAATGGAAAATTATCATTAATTTACTAGTGATAAAATCTATTAGTCTGCTAATGTTTGAGCACAGCCTGTTGTCAGCTCCCCAGGCTGTAAATTGTGTTCCTGCTTAAACTTTCTCGCCTTCTTCCCCTCATTCACAGTTTTATTCAGACACTGTTTTACCAGCTGTCCTATTTCTTGCAGTAACTGTTCCTGGTTTATCTCACTGGCAATTGGGACTTCGCTATCGGGTTTTTCCAGGCAGGTGGGAAAATGGAATTCGTGGTAGCACTTCACGTAGAGATTTTGCTTAGAATTATTTTGCACTCTACACTCTTATTACAGGTAACACCAGAGTTCTATCAACACCGACACTCTTTAGAGTTCTGTTTGTATCATGGTGTTTACGTGGTGAACTGATGTACTTCTGCAGCTGGTCCATGCACTGATGCTCAGTCGAGTGGAATGATGGAGCGAAAGTATAGAATACCGCTTCTCCAAAAACTGTGGACTCCTTGGTTTTTAATTAGGTCTGACCTCTTTTGGTGCTTTAAGGCTATTATGACCTACAGTTTTATCATGGTGTGAGACACGATTTTCTTCAGGCGTATGCTTATTATTGAAATATCTTTTTATGTTGGATGTTTGATGGAAAATTAGGGTAATCAGCTAGCACTGGTATAGACTATTTTTCAGTCTGCTCGTTTTAATTGCCTTCACTCCGAGGCTTCCTTCGTTTCCGTCGCTAATAATTGACTTCACCTCTATTCACTTCGTTTGGAGGTATATTGCCCGAATCATGATAGGAATTGTGTATTTTGAGTGGCGAGTGGCTGGATGATGTTTTTAGATAATGCTTTGACATCCTGTATTGATTTGTAGCTCCTGCCTGAGGATTATTCATATTCCCCTTTTACACAATCTCCAGATGGGCTTAACATAACAACTCCTCAGGGAACTGTTATGTGGACGAAGTAGAACGACTCGCACAGTGAAACTGCGGGTATGAGGTAGTTGAAGAAACATGACCGATGTGAACGCTTCAACCAACATAGGAGTCATATGGCATGTAAGTTCGCACAAACTCTTAAATATGCCTCTAGAGAATTGGTACATCCAAGATAGAAAGGCTCACTGTGAAGTTGCACCGTTAACATACATTGAGCTTTATGACTCATTAGTTCATCCTCGACAGTATCACAGAACTACTGATAAGACACTATGGGGTCGCCCTCGATCTCCCACCGGTGAGATGTACTTGCTTTCAGGACAATATCTGCATATTGCATGGCCTTCTCAGTTTCCACTTTGCATACTTGAAAATATCTTATATGCCCTTTAAAAACGGAAACGGTGTTTTCAGTCTCTTTGCCAAAGAATAGTGGCAATTATTCTACTAACATGCGTTGTTGGCTGCGTAAAGCTAGATACTGAATAGCTGACTGTGATTAGAGACTTCCTACTTGCGCAGACTGTGATTAGAGACTTCCTACTTGCGCAGACTGTGATTAGAGACTTCCTACTTGCGCAGACTGTGATTAGAGACTTCCTACTTGCGCAGACTGTGATTAGAGACTTCCTACTTGCGCAGACTGTGATTAGAGACTTCCTACTTGCGCACACTGTAATTAGAGACGGTAGAGTCGGAAGAGTCGGTAGATTCTTGCCTTGACTGTAAATGAGCCTGAAAGCTTCTCAATGCAGTTATTTCCTCATTTAATCTGACACCTCAATGCTTGCATTCCTCTGCTGCGGTGTTGATTTTACTAGTTACCAGATCACTGTGTGGCACTACCTCACCGGGGGCTTCCTTAATTGCCCTGCCGTGAAATGCGCCCAACTGCGCTTCTACTTTAGAGAAGGCAGATTTTAGTTCCGCTTGTAAAGTGTTGGCAAATTCTGAATGCGCTGTTTCTGACTTCAACTGACTTACTTTTATTTCGTCCCTTAACTTGGCCTCCACTGCCTCAAATTTAATCCATCCCACCTCTGTTACGTTTCTTAATCTCGGCTTGAGCTGCCTTGTTTGGGTCCTTTTCTGGGCTTGAACTGCCACACATTTAATCTGACTCACCTTTATTTCGTCGCTTAACTCGAATTAAGCTGCTTCCATGCGCTGGAACATCGTCATTCTGACAAACTTGGAAGCTTTGGTGAAAGATTTAGTTGAGCAAGTTGCTGTTCAAGCCGGGTGTATGCAGTAACTGTGAGATGAGATTTAGTAGCATAATCCAGTTACATGACTTTATTTAATACTGGGGTCACTAGGCCCAACTACATTTGACAGATCTATCATCGCCACCTTATTTGGTTGACTTTCATGCAAAGGGCAGTTACCGATCTCATTCTCATCATGCACAACTAAACATTGTAGTTGTAGACCCATTGTGACCTCATCCGAGTGTCCACCGTCGCTTAGTTCGCCAGGGTATTTATAACGAAGATTTCGCAACCACCTTCCACCCCAAAACTGTGAAGAACATCCTCATAACAGAAGCCGATCTTGGTCCAATCCAATTCAAAAGCGGTGCTGACATCACAAGGCGACCCCCTCTCAGTCGCCCCAGCCACCTCTAGGTAAAAGGAAACGCCATGCGCTAAGTATAATTCCGACCTACGTCGAAACCAACAAGCAGCTATGTCGCGGAGTTTAATGCTTCCTCGGCTGCCGTCAACGGGCAGTGTCTTCGAAAATGTAAGTACCCATGCACATTGTGAGGTTGCGTAACTCCATTGCATCCTCCCCTCCAGAAGGGACACCAGTGATCTGCAACTGTAGGTGAATAAGTCCTACAGAAGAGGGCGGCCAGCCCTCACTGCAGAACCCAGCCTCCAGGCAGGAACACTCCAGCACAGCAGATCAAATCATATCTTCTAGGGTCCATCCTTCAATATGAGGACTCAACACAACAAAAGAGAATACAGAAGAAACGAAATCAGGAAGTTTTACCCTAAGCAAACTTAGAGACACCCTCAAGGGGTCACCTCACAAATATCTTTTTGCAGAGTTATAATATTATTAAATCTTAGTCACAGAGTAATTTAACCCTTCGTACATCTTAAACATAAATTAAAAAATACACATGGAACAATCAAATAAAAAACAGTCTAGGAGATCACACAATAATATATCATGAGGTATAACACATCTAGTAAACAAACTATAATATATTATAAAAAAATTATAAAAACATTGCTATATATCTGTGGAACCACTATCATTATATTTCCAACAATATTTCTTAACATTACTCTCATGGACTTTAAACTGTCTGTTGAAACATTGGGGATCTTCTAAAAACAATATCACAGGCATGAGAAAATGATAGTTCTTAAATTGACCTCTCTATTGAATAGTTAGCTAAGCAATTAAATAAACCACTTTTGAACTCAAAAAATGTGCTCTTGCCAAGACCACGTCCTTATGTTGGCTCTTAATAAGATCTTCCATATTTTCTTTATACTCAGCAAGATTCTTGGATACCTCTTCCCAAACCCTGACTATATAATTATTTTTCAGTTTCCCAACAATAAAATTGTAGAGCTCTAGCATTAATCAATGAATGCAATAACCTCCTTACCAAGAAAATTTCAGCAGAAGTATGTTTTGTGGCGTTACTAACAACATTATTAAAATATAGCATAAGACTATAAAGAATTTCGTCCCAACGTCTTTGGGTATCCATCTGAAATATTCTCAGGGTAATATTTATGTTACGATAAAAACGTTCCACTAGATTTGCTTGTAGACAGTATGACGAGTTCTGAGCCATCTTACCCCAGGAGAACATCAAGTCTCTGAATTTACTGGAAAGGAAATAACCGGCCTCGCCAGTAACAGCTACAACAGTAGAACTAAACAAAGAAAATAAACGTTGCAAAATTACCTTACAAATTTCTACAGATTTTATGGTACGGGGAGGGAAGAGCAAAAAAAATTACTAAAACTATCTACTGCAACTAAAACATTAATGTAACCAGAGGAACTGTGGGGAAGGGGACCCATCACATCGAAATACACACCTTTCCCATTTACCAAGGATAAGTGGCCACTGTACTAGAATATTTTCCTTCTGTTGGTTGATTTTTGGGGTATCGCCTGCTGACAGGCCGGACAACTTCTTAACAAATTTTCAACTTCTTTGCGAAAAGCAGGCCACATAATCACATCACAAATACGGGCAATGGCCTTGTCTCTCCCCACATACCCGCAAAAAACTATTCGTGGTAGTATGAAAAAATTATGGTCTACAACTCCACGGGAACAAAACTTCTAAATTTACCTTTCCTGGACCATACTCCTGAATACCCTTTTTATATGGCATTCCCAGAAACCCCATTTTGAATTTCTGTCATCAGGTCTTGAAATTCCTGATCATTCACCTGTTGTTCTTTAAGATTGACAAATATTTTAGAGAAATGTTGTAACGTGTTTATCCATTCCTCGCTTTCCCTTACCTCCCCCTGTTCTTCATTCTGTATACCATTCCCAGACGCAGTTTCTACTACAACACATGCTGGTTCCATCTGCACCACGTCAAATGCCTCATCACAAAACATACATAACAACGCATCTGCCACGACATTCTCATCACCCTTGATGTGAGGAATCTCATACTTAAAACGGGTCAAACGAATAAGACTTCTGGCTAACCGTCCTGCAGGATTTTGTGAGGTAAAAAGCCAACTTAGAGCCTGATTGTCAGTTTACAACTCGAAAGAGGCGTGTTCAAAATAATCGGAAAAATGTTCCATTCCCCAAATACATGCCAAACACTCATTTTCAAAGGCTATGTACTTTCGTTCAGCAGAGGTTAAAAGTGTACTGGCAAAGGCTACCAGAACCAAGGAGCCATTTTTCTTTTGACTTAATACAACCCCAACTGCAAGCCTACTAGCGTCACAATGCAAAGAAGTTTCTCGTTAAAATCAGGCAGATGCAGCATGTAAGGATTGCAGCATGTGAGGATTGCAGCATGTGAGGATTGCAGCATGTAAGGATTGCAGCATGTGAGGATTGCAGCATGTAAGGATTGCAGCATGTGAGGATTGCAGCATGTGAGGATTGCAGCATGTGAGGATTTCAGCATGTAAGGATTGCAGCATGTGAGGATTGCAGCATGTAAGGATTGCAGCATGTGAGGATTGCAGCATGTGAGGATTGCAGCATGTGAGGATTAGTAATTTTTTCTTTAGGAATCTGGAAAGTAGCATGTTGTTCAGATCCCCTCCTTAACTATACGTTTTTAAGTTTCAACATATTTAATGATTCAGTACTCCTGGAAAAATATGGAATGAATTTACCGTAAAAAGAGACCATTCCCAGAAATAGTTTTTCCCCCTCAATGTTTTTTGTTTTCGTAAAGTTTACAACCGCCTTAATTTTCCCCGGATCAGTGTGCAATGATCCCTGTGAAATTATGACATGTTTTTCGGCCCAGCTGATCTCATCTGGGTTAATAGTTAGCCCAGCTTCCCTCAAAGCTTGAAGCTTTTGTTTAATGTGACTTATGTGATCTTCATAGGTATTTCTGTAAATGCACACATCTTCGATGTAATTAAAAACAAAATCATACATAAATTTGCCTAAAACAACAGCCTACTCATCTCCCGAGGTCCTGAATTTATACCGAAATGGAGTCTGGTCCACTGAAACAACCCTCAAGGTGTGCAGAATATTAACGGCTCACGTGAGTTTGAATGCGACTCGCACTGGAGAAATACATAGTTCAAATCACAAATAGTAAAATTGTTAGCAGAACGCAAATGTTGAAACACCGTTTCTATTACTGGAACCGGGTAAGGGTCTAAATAAATTTTTTCATTCTCTTTTCGGTAATCACATATTAAGCGATAATGTCCAGGGTTTTTTTTATGAAGAAAAAGGAAGGGCTCGCATGCATACTAACTGAGTCTTCCACTACACCTTGTTCTTTTAAATCATTGATAAGTTTTTTAAAGGCCTGAATCTTGGGAGGAGGTATCCGGTACGGAAAGGAAGTAACAGGTTTATTATCTCTTAATTTTAAGACTACAGGATATTAACTGCAATGCTCCAATTTATTGGTAATAGATTCTTAAAACTTTTCCTGTATAATCTGAATTACCCACAATTGCGCTTACTCCTTTTGGACAGAATGCATTTTCCTGACATAAATTGGCTTAGTTTCTAAAACAACAGGTGCATACCAAGAAAATGCGAATCTTAAACATTTATTATGTACATCTACTCAACACTGTGTATTGGCCAGAAACTCTACCTTCTAAACTTCTGAATACGACAACGTATCCATAATTCTAAGTTGAACTATCCACGAAAATGATGCAATTTTACTTTTAACAGTGGTAACACCCTTAACCTCCACAACACCTCCGTCTGCCATTGAAAATGCTGTTTCACAACAGGTTTATATCTGAATAAGGAATATTACGCATCAGTTGGTTACAACAGTCCCAGCTCATTGAAGAGGTCGATGCACCTGAAAAAATGAATGCGGAAACAGAAATATTCCCGATTTCTAAAGACACGAGAAGTAAACTAGATTGTTTTAAATGCGCAAGATTTACCTTCCCAACCCCAGAATGCCTTTTCTTTAAAGCACAGTGTCATTTTACGTGACCTTCGTTACCACGAAAAAGCAACAATTTTTCGGTCCAGTTTTTTACTGCCATTTCGCTTGTTGGATGTTTTGTCTTTTTGTTGCCAATTTTTACAATACGGCTAATATATTTGTTTGCTTCCTATCATTCTGTTCCCTGTGGTTTTGTTTAAGGTTTTTTTTTTTTTTGTAAAATTTTTAAGTTGTGTTTAAAGTGGGCAATGTTCATTTGAATTTCCATAGAAATTATTATTCCTATACATATTTCTCATTCCAATTTTTATATTGTATTAGAAAATATTACATTGAATGGGAATGATAGCCTACTTCGTGGAAGCCTCGTAATATTTTTTTAGTTACAACAAATTCCATTGAAAATTGTTGATGAAGTCACAACGCAGCTTTGTGTAATTTATGCTTTCTGCTTTCAAGTATTCATTGGGCGCATTTGCAGCTGTTGAGAGATTTGGGCTGCTCTTAACAACGAGGTATTGAGGAACCACAAAAATAACTAGCGAATATAATAGATAAACCAAACGAGAAGACACAGAGCTATGCTCCTGTGTTGNTGAGGAACCACAAAAATAACTAGCGAATATAATAGATAAACCAAACGAGAAGACACAGAGCTATGCTCCTGTGTTGCTCGTGGCGTTAATTTTTTTGGTTTATAATCTGACAAGGAATACTTTTCCTGACTTGTGTTTCATTATGGTTTTTGTCCTATTTTTGTGTGTGTTTTGAGTTTTATTGTTTAGCTGTGTCCACTGATATCGTTTTTTTTTCACTGTTTTGTTCATNGCTGTGTCCACTGATATCGTTTTTTTTTTCACTGTTTTGTTCACTTGTGTGGTATTTTCGTTTTCGCTATCGCGTTTTCTTTTATTTTGGTTTACTTTATTTGTCTTTCCTGTATTGTAATAATAAGCTTGTCGCCCATATTTTTGTCGTTTTAATTATTGGCATATTTATTTTTCATTGACAAGGAGACAGTTTTTCCTAATTATCTGTTTGTGGTGCTGTACAAGGTTTTTTCCGTCTTTTACCTTGCTGAGTTGTATGGGTGTGTGTGTGTGAGCGAGATTATTATTTAGTCTCAAGGTCGGCAATGGACACAGTCCAGTCAAACCACCATAACAACATGAACTCACCATTGCCATTAAACTTCAGAGATAAAGTATACGATTGCCTCACTCTAGGTTTGTTTTGTGTCGTCGAGAAAGTGTAGTAACCTCTCTCCCTTGACATTGTTTTACTGCGGATAGGATCTGCTTTTTTTTCTTTCGTAAAACGAAAGAATCATGGGTTATATTTACATATATGAATGTGTTTTTTTCCAGTCGCTGTTGCGATGTTGCATGACAATGAGTCCTCAAACATTCTTACCTCCTTTGTATTGCGACAGTCTCGCTCGTAACAGTTGAATTACGCAGCTTGAAAACATTTCTGCAAATATATAGAACTATTGCTCACGAAAAAATCATAATTGGTTAAAAAAAGACTGTCTACTCGCGTATTGGTGTTATCATTAAAACAAGTTGTATACGTCAAANTGAGGAACCACAAAAATAACTAGCGAATATAATAGATAAACCAAACGAGAAGACACAGAGCTATGCTCCTGTGTTGTTCGTGGCGTTAATTTTTTTGGTTTATAATCTGACAAGGAATACTTTTCCTGACTTGTGTTTCATTATGGTTTTTGTCCTATTTTTGTGTGTGTTTTGAGTTTTATTGTTTAGCTGTGTCCACTGATATCGTTTTTTTTTTCACTGTTTTGTTCACTTGTGTGGTATTTTCGTTTTCGCTATCGCGTTTTCTTTTATTTTGGTTTACTTTATTTGTCTTTCCTGTATTGTAATAATAAGCTTGTCGCCCATATTTTTGTCGTTTTAATTATTGGCATATTTATTTTTCATTGACAAGGAGACAGTTTTTCCTAATTATCTGTTTGTGGTGCTGTACAAGGTTTTTTCCGTCTTTTACCTTGCTGAGTTGTATGTGTGTGTGTGGGTGTGCGAGATTATTATTTAGTCTCAAGGTCGGCAATGGACACAGTCCAGTCAAACCACCATAACAACATGAACTCACCATTGCCATTAAACTTCAGAGATAAAGTATACGATTGCCTCACTCTAGGTTTGTTTTGTGTCGTCGAGAAAGTGTAGTAACCTCTCTCCCTTGACATTGTTTTACTGCGGATAGGATCTGCTTTTTTTTCTTTCGTAAAACGAAAGAATCATGGGTTATATTTACATATATGAATGTGTTTTTTCCAGTCGCTGTTGCGATGTTACATGACAATGAGTCCTCAAACATTCTTACCTCCTTTGTATTGCGACAGTCGCTCGTAACAGTTGAATTACGCAGCTTGAAAACATTTCTGGAAATATATAGAACTATTGCTCACGAACAAATCATAATTGGTTAAAAAAAGACTGTCTACTCGCGTATTGGTGTTATCATTAAAACAAGTTGTATACGTCAAANCAAATCATAATTGGTTAAAAAAAGACTGTCTACTCGCGTATTGGTGTTATCATTAAAACAAGTTGTATACGTCAAATCAAATTAAACGTTAAAATTGTCTCAATCATTTAAACAAGTATTGCGAACAAAGAACATTTGCACTTTAGTTGAAAGATAAATTTTAAATGCTTTCCTCCCTCTCGCAGTGATTTTGCTGTTAATAAGAGTGTGGTGTCAATGTGACAGTGGAAATTAGTACTTACAAAATAAAAATACATAGAAGTAGGTTTATATTTTTGTTAGGAAATTGTAGTCAAAATAAATTTCCCACCGGATTTACAGTTGAAAAGGTTCTGGTTGACCCTTAACAGCGAGGTAAATATGGGCAGTACCACTACTGCCCATATTTACCTCGCTGTTAAGGGTAGTGGCGAGGGAGCCAGGAGTACCCCGAGGAAACCCGCTAGCCAATGACAACGTCTGCCACATTTCCCACTTACAAACATCCTTGTGACCTGACCGGGGATCGTATCTTGTTCGCATTGGCGAGCAGGCAAACTGCTGCAACACAGTGGCGCCTTGAGGCGGTTAGAAAATGCAACTTTATGTATCAGGTCAGATTTGTCGATGTTGCTTTTAAACTCTATAAAATTTACATTTCTTGAGATATCTCGGAATTAGTGTCGGATTATTTTGGCGACTTTCTATTCAAATAATCAGGCTATTTGCGGAAGAAGAAACTTCAAGTAACCAAACATTTGTAGGCATGTATAAGAAGGCGAGTTTTCGGCAACACTCTGGAACAAGCAAATAGATTCAATTCAAATGTAATACTCCTGCATCGTGCGCCACTGAAATGTTAGCGTTCATCCGCTTACTAATGGGGTAGATACGCGCTAACATTAGTTGCAACCAGAGTATTGGTTATGAAGTTCAAAGACGCATGGCGCTCGTACGCACACACACACACACANTAACATTAGTTGCAACCAGAGTATTGGTTATGAAGTTCAAAGACGCATGGCGCTCGTACGCACACACACACACACATGGACGTATTCAATCTAAACCAAACACATCTAAATTACATGTTTGTTATAGACTTTTTCTAATGCACGTATTTTTAATGGAAAGATGCAAACAAGGGGTGCTGGCTCAAACGTAACGTCCTTGTGCATCGCAAGGAAAGCACGGAGATGTGTCAGCCTGCTCCAAAGTTTGTTTACACTCGATCGAGCGAAGCTATTTAATTTTATATAACGGATCATGCAAGCTCTCACAGTAATAACAACAAATTCCTTTGCTGTTGCTTGTGTAAAGCATACAAAGAAATTACAAAAGCCGCTCTTTCTTCATACATGAATGTGAACTAATATTTAACTTCACTACAGTGTCCTTTCAAGCCGTACACGAGGAGATCCACACTTTGAATGTCGCGTGACGTGATATTCAGAGAGATTTGGCCGACCAACGCTTATAACCAGAGGTCTTCGACGACACTCGGGTGGAGCGAGTTGAAGGCACCCGCGATTGAAGACAATGGCCGGGAAACATGAGTAACGCAAACAATTCATTGCAGGCGTGGCGAACCTGCTGACAAACCTGGCCTGTGACCAAGGTGTCGCCAGCTAAGGGTCAATACCTGTCTTCGAGCACCAGAAAAAAGCAGAGAGACCGTGACGTAACTTTGCCGCTTCCCTAACTCACAGTTAGGGACGAATGCACACTTAAATGTTCACTTNGCAGAGAGACCGTGACGTAACTTTGCCGCTTCCCTAACTCACAGTTAGGGACGAATGCACACTTAAATGTTCACTTCAGATAAACGAACACAACAAAATACTTCATTTCATGTTTAGACATTTAGGATTTGGCAAGAGAGCGAAAAACACTCGCTACTGCACAAAGGCAAATGAAATTCGCATACAGTACAATTATTAAGAACATAAATCGAGAAGAGCGCGAACACTCCTATCAGGAAGAAAACAACGGGACGTTACACACGAACGGATCGATGGTAAATGGACAAGGCCCGGGGTGCTGAATGTGAACATAACCCTGCTATGCGCACACTTGCAGTACAGAAGCCAAGTGGGTNATGGACAAGGCCCGGGGTGCTGAATGTGAACATAACCCTGCTTTGCGCACACTTGCAGTACAGAAGCCAAGTGGGTGAACTGCCCAGCAGGCTCTGCACCTTGCCAGGATGACATTCTCGGCTAGCTCGAGTATACATGGCCATCACTGAAGGTGACTCGCTACCGAGGCCGGGCACGAACATGACTGCAGTTCACGTTACTTTCGAGTGGACCCGATTATGGTGCCACAGGTCACGTTAGTCTCGAGTGGACACGACTATGGTGCCACAGGTCACGTTAGTTTCGAGTGGACCCGATTATGGTGCCACAGGTCACGTTAGTCTCGAGTGGACACGACTATGGTGCCACAGGCCACATAAGACTCGAGTGGACCCGACTATGGTGCCACAGGTCACGTTAGTCTCGATTGGACACGACTATGGTGCCACAGGCCACATAAGACTCGAGTGGACACAACTATAGTGCCACAGGTCACTTTAGTCTCGAGTGGACACGACTATGGTGCCACAGGTCACGTTAGTCAGGGGTGGCGACGACTATGGTGCCACAGGTCACGTCAGTCTGGAGTGGACACGACTATGGTGCCACAGGTCACGTTAGTCAGGGGTGGCGACGACTATGGTGCCACAGGTCACGTCAGTCAGAAGTGGACACGACTATGGTGCCACAGGTCACGCTAGCCTTAAGAGAACCCGATTATGGTGCCACAGGTCACGTTAGTCTCGAGTAGACACGACTATGGTGCCACAGGTCACGTTAGTTTCGAGTGGACCCGATTATGGTGCCACAGGTCACGTAAGTCTCGAGTGGACACGACTATGGTGCCACAGACCACATAAGGCTGGAGTGGACACGACTATGGTGCCACAGGTCACGTTAGTCAGGAGTGGACACGACTATGGTGCCACAGGTCACGTTAGCTTCGAATGGACCAGACGATGGTGTCACAGGTCACATTAGTCTCCAGTGGAGCCGACTATGGTTCCACAGGGCACGTTAGTCTCGAGTGGACACGACTATGGTGCCACAGGTCACGTCAGTCAGGAGTGGACATGACTGTGGTGCCACAGGTCACGATAGTCTCGAGTGGACACGACTATGGTGCCACATGTCACGTTAGTCTCGAGTGGACACGACTATGGTGCCACAGGTCACGTTAGCCAGGATTGGACACGACTTTATTGCCACAGGTCATGTTAGCCAGGAGTGGACACGACTATGGTGCCACAGGTCACGTTAACCTTGAATGGACCTGACGATGGTGTCACAGGTCTCGTTAGTCTCCAGTGGAGGCGACTATGGTGCCACAGGTCACGCTAGCCCTGAGTGGACCCGACTATGGTGCCACAGGTCACGTTAGTCAGGAGTGGACACGACTATGGTGCCACAGGTCATGTTAGTCTCGAGTTTTACACGACTATGGTGCCACAGGCCTTATAAGACTCGAGTGGACACGACTATGGTGCCACAGGTCACGTTAACCTTGAATGGACCTGACGATGGTGTCACAGGTCTCGTTAGTCTCCAGTGGAGGCGACTATGGTGCCACAGGTCACGCTAGCCCTGAGTGGACCCGACTATGGTGCCACAGGTCACGTTAGTCAGGAGTGGACACGACTATGGTGCCACAGGTCATGTTAGTCTCGAGTTTTACACGACTATGGTGCCACAGGCCTTATAAGACTCGAGTGGACACGACTATGGTGCCACAGGTCACGCAAGTCTCGAGTGGACACGACTATGGTGCCACGGGCCACATAAGACTCGAGTGGACCCAACTATGGTGCCACAGGTCACGTTAGTCAGGAGTGGACACGACTATGGTGCCACAGGTCACGTTAGTCTCGAGTAGACACGACTATGACACTACAGGTCACGTTAGCCTCGAATGGACCAGACGAAGGTGTCACAGGTCACGTTAGTCTCCAGTGGAGCCGACTATGGTGCCACAGGGCACGTTAGTCTCGACTGGACACGACTATGGCACCACAGGTCATGTGAGCCTTGAGTGGATCCGACTATGGTGTCAAAGGTCACGCTAGCCTTGAGTGTACCCGACTATGGTGCCACAGGTCACGCTAGCCTTGAGTGGACCCGACTATGGTGCCACAGGTCACGTTAGCCTCGAATNCCGACTATGGTGCCACAGGTCACGCTAGCCTTGAGTGGACCCGACTATGGTGCCACAGGTCACGTTAGCCTCGAATGGACCGGAGTATGGTGCCACAGGTCACGTTAGCCTTGACTAGATCCTACTATGGTGGCACAGGAAACGTTAGCTTCGAGTCGACCCAACTGTGGTGCCACAAGAATTGTCAACCTTGAGTGGACGTGACTATGGCACCACAGGTTCCTTTGGCCTCGAGTGGAGCCGACTGTGGCGCTACACATGAACTGTCCCATTTTCCAGCCGTTTGTTGAAGTCAGCCATTGCGTCGAGAACAGATAATCAAGGATCATACCCGCCTTTCAACGGCTGTGTGTATTTTCACAAAGCCAATGTTTCGGCAGCGTGGTTTTTTGGAACTTCAACATGATCTGCGACAGGTCCTGGGTTCATAATACGAGTTAGACAGAGATCTGTGTTTCATTTTCAGGTATAAATGTAAATTTTTTATGGTGTGTAAGGGTCCTTCGCTTCTCTACCTTTACCGCACCAAGGCGGGGAAGGAAATAAGCTACAGCTTAACACAATTAATAAGTTATATCAGTAAACTTCGTATTTACGTAATTTTTCTTATGACTAATAGGCTTANGATATATCGGTAAACTTCGTATTTACGTAATTTTTCTTATGACTAATAGGCTTATCTGCTACAGTCATTAACTAAAACTGTCTGTNGTTATATCAGTAAACTTCGTATTTACGTAATTTTTCTTATGACTAATAGGCTTATCTGCTACAGTCATTAACTAAAACTGTCTGTATTTCGGAATGGAATTACCCCGGAAAAGGAGATGAGAAAAGTCCGTCAAAACGTATTTGGTTTAGCGAATACTTAAATTAGTTGATCACATTGTTTCCCCCTTCCCCCCAGTTACTGCATGACATAATTGAGGCATCGCCAAACTATTTTTAATTTGGGCGGCTCATTAGTTTCAGGCGTGATGAAGTAAAATGTAATTTCTGGATGAAACCAGATGTCCGCTTCAGTTTATTCTATTTTTGATTAGACTGAGAACATTTTCAACCATTTCCATCATACCTCATGGTAAATAACACCATATGTCACGGAGTCCGAGGTGACTCGTCTATTTACAGCCAGCTGACCAAGAAGCTGATGCATACCACGTATTGACGAGATCGGAACAGACTGATGGTCTGCAGGCGCGTGCAATGACACGATGACACATTTCCATTGTCCCGATCACCTCGACGTAAAACATTCATCTTATACGAGGCAGGTGGCGGCGTAGAGAGCGCACGAGGCTGCGGGCACGTGTTGCCGGGAGTCGAACAGCTTCCTCCAGCACACAAGAGTGTTTTTGCAGGGGGAGGGGGGGTGCACTCTCGTCACACAGCACGTGTGTTGTTTGCAACACAGACACGAGGAGCTGATGTAGGTGGATGTGTTCACCGACCCGGGAAGTGAGCAGTCTCTCCTCCACACACGCTCCTCTACCACTCCCGCTACACACCACCCAGCCACTCACTCTACTCGCCTCTCTCAGTATACACACTTTGCCACACTAGGTGTTTCTATGGCATTATAGCTGATAACAACAATCGTCACATTATGTATTGTTTCGCAAGGAAAACTTTCACAGATATTAAAAAAATCTTACAAAATAGGCGATAGTTAATACACATTCGCGTTAAATTGTAATTTAAAGGCAGATCATACCAAATTCTGGTTCACGTTATACATAAAGTGTTGGAAGAAAATTGTGTTATTTCCTAGCCAAACGACAGCCGACAGGGAGTCCGCAGTTAATAGTCGTGAAATTGGCAGCACTTGTTAATAGTCGCGCGATTGGCAGCACTTGTTAATAGGAGTTGGGGGAAGGGCGCTATACCTATGTCAACAATGAACTTGTCAACGATCATACAAATTCAAGTACGTAACATGAACTCGATAAGGCCTTTGCATAATACGGCCTTTTTTAATCGAAAAACTAAGAGATAAACATATTTTCAGATATATGTGATAATATTTAATTTCTGATGTATGGCACAGGTTTAGTATGTTGTGTGGTAACAGATGAAGTTGTAGTATTCTTACATAATTAAAGTTACAAGTACATAAGAGCTATTTTGCTCAAACTATTATTGTATGATATTGTAATGAAAACAATATGGTACTTAACTTGCCTTATAATTTATTAAAGAATAAGTTTTTAGTTGCTCTAGAGTAGGAAAGCACTGCCGTCTGCACTTGTCCATTCTCCGCACACTCGAGTCAGCTATATTAAAAAACATTCATTACAAATGTTTGCGCAGTAAATGTAAAGAGCGTATGAAATCTGTTAGGTTAATTTTATGAACCGCATATGTACAAGTCAATCATTTAATGCGCTTTGGGTACATTTTTCTTATGATGCCGACAAAACTTATTAATTTATTTTCTAGTTAGAGGAATTTATCGAGGAATGTGCTGTAAATATTTAGTTTTTCCCACAAACAAATAGCTGCTTATTGAAAGCTACTCGAATACAAGTTAAAAAAACAGAGTTGATCAGAAAGCAGCCATGTTTTGTTATAACCTTATTAGATAATCGTATTCATTAGCAATTTAATGTTGCCTGTGACTGGAACGTTAGATCTTTCATTCATGAGTTAGTCGCCAGAAGATGCACATGGTGGGAGAGCGAACAATGCTTTAACTTTATTAAAAAGTTATAATCCAAATTAATATTTTAGTAGCCTATATATGAAGTGCTGGACGTAACGTTAAACTACAAACATTTACTGTAAAAAAACACTCAGTGTTTAAAAAGTTGATTTAAATTTGTCAATTAATGCTGTATTCAATGTAGTTAGCAGACAAATAAAATACAGAAAATAATAAGATTTGAGTTTTACTGGCCGAAGCTTCTGTATTTAATACGAGTCACCTACAATTTTTTAAAATAACCTTATTATAAAACACAGGTTCACAAAACTTTTACATGTTTCACACGAGAATCAACATGCCATCAGGGTTGGCATATATTTTTGGGTCTTTATACCCCTCTGATGGAAATAAATAAAATGATGTGGATTCCTATGCTTGTAACCTGTCTGGTTATACATTTAAGAGTGACAATATTACTTTGAAATGCAATCAGTGCAAAATAAATGAATACTTTAACGTTCAGAATAAATTACATCTATTTTGTCGGCTATGTTGTACATTTATTGTGGGAAGTAAAACGATTCCCTTGCTGTAGGAGAGTGGCGTGGTTCCCCATGTTACATTTCAAACATCACGACTTAGCTGAGAGGTGCTGTATGAAGCCTGCTTGCGGCAGTTGGTTGTTATTTTGAGAGCGAGGCGGACGCAACAGTCGGGCATGAACTTGAGGCGCTAACGAAGTTGCCCCAGATTCTCTGAGCAGTTGACACCCGCACTTAGCACCGCACCAACACTGCACCACTACGCGCCTGCGCACTCTCACTCGGGAGGCAAGTGACGTCACACGCCTCCCGAGAACAAGTGCACAAGACACGCGCTATTCGCCGTCTCCTCCAGTCACAGCGACTGCACGTGTTTCTAAGCAAGTTCAAGTTGTCGGAAATGGTACAGCGTAACTCGATTGCAAAAACACTTGGGTTGTTCAAACTTTACATCTCGTACTGAGCAGAGATTGTTCAGTTACCCTCATCACCCACCGAGTGAGGTCGGACAGTGGTAAAACTTCTGACTCACATTCGGGGAGGGCCGGGGTTCGAATGCCGGTGGTTTGCGTGGAGATCGCTCCAGGCGAAGGACGGTTCCTCGTGCTTCTCTGAGCAACTTTCTCCGTCTCTGATGACCCGTACCTTCTTGCCAAACTACGGCGCCGTTGTAACGTAGCCTCGCTCACATTTGTTAGTATCATTAACCTTACATGATTGTTTTCTTATTTAGTGTTTGGTGATTGGGAATATCGTCTCATCGTCATGGATCATAGTTTGCATATTTCCCTTCCTTCTGCTACTTGACGGGGTTCATTGACAAGGGCGTGGTTCAGTTTAAATGAGGATCTGCGGTCGTGTCATGGTCATAGGTTACTCCGAGATTCGTATGTGGGGAACGTAGCTAACATAGCTGTTGGCCAGCGGGTTTTCTCGAGTAACTCCCATTTCCCCAGCCATTGCACTCCGACACTGCTCCACTCCGACTTCACTTAGCTGACCTACACCGGCGCTCAAGACACGCCCTGCTGTTAAGCGCAACCCACATAGTCTCTCTCTCTCTCTCTCTCTCTCAATCAGTTAATGTTCATTCTGCAAACGTTTCAGCTGAAATTCATACTACTTTAACAATAGTCCCATTAGCTTATATTGCAACGGGGCCGCAGTGGTGCAGTGGCCAGCCTACTCTCCTCCCACCATGGCGAACAGGGTTCGATTCCCGGCAGGATCGCTCCCTTAACTTTGCATGTGGGAATCATGTTGGACGATGCTGCTGGTCGGCAGGTTTTCTCGAGTATCTCCAGTTTTCCCCGCCCTTTGTATTCCGGCGCTGCCCCATACTCATCTCACTTCGTCCTCGTCGGCTCTCAAGACCTCGTTGTTAAAATACCCCCATATCTCTCCACTCTCCAAATCACTCATAACTGTAAAGAACAAGAGATGTTATTATGGGTCTACTTTAACAACGGAGTATAATTTGATTACAAGCTGACTAAACAGTTCTCTTCCGACCGCTCGCAGATAGGCTAAGTGTTATTTACATTTGCGTTTTCTTCTTAATATGTGCAAAATAATTTTTTAAGAAACGTTTCTGTGGCAGTAATATTTTTCGTAGAATGCAGGTCAAAGAATTCCCACACGTGTCAAAAGCAACCCTTTTTTATGGAACTGCCGTATTCTTGTCGCCTTTGAGAGGGATGTAAGTATCGCAGGAAGAGTCGCCTATGTCGGCTTGCCTCGTGCACAAGGCTGACGTCCTGGCTGTCCTAGGAGAGAGACATGGGGGGCAGTAGACAAGGGAGCAGCGGGGGCGGGGCTACATGGCAAGGAGCATATCAGTTGCAGGCTTTTATTTCAACAATTAAAAATTTTATCTTTCAAGTCAATCTACATTTTAGAACCTCATAAATTTGTTCCCTCAAACAAAAACAAAAAACTTACGATTTTCGATTTCCATCACTATTCCACAAGGAATATAAATAAGTATATTGTATATTATCACCGAACAAATTTGTACGAGAAAAGCTTTGATTTCGAATGAGCACAGATATACAGTGAAATACCACTCTCAATAACACCAGTAGACTTTAATAACTTAAAGATATTAAATACATATTTTATGCTGGTTAAGGTCATCTGTAGTATGGATGAATTTAAAAACTTGTTGACTAAACTTAAAACACATAAGGTTGTGGTGACAATGTAATTTCAAATATTTGTACTTACACAATTGCCTTTTGTACAGTGTATACCAGTGCATATAGACACAGCATACTATGTAATTTTTATACAAGGTGTCTCTAAAAATGACCGTCAAACTCCGGGAGGTGATTCCCTGTGAAAAAGTAAGTAGAAAATATGTAGGACACATTATACCTACAAGCAATATTAAGGGAGGAAACTCCGAACATTGTTTTCGGTTATTGGGATCCTTAACCTACAGCAATCATATGTTTATACCTTCCACGGTAATGAAAATAACAGGGGTGGCCACCCTCTTATTGCATGCAACTTTTGTACCATCGGGATTTTGTAATGTTTGATGCTGGACTATTGAGCAGTATCGCGTAGGTTAAGGATCCCAATAACAGAAAAAAATGTTCGGAGTATTGTCATTTAATGTCACTTAATTTCCGATATTTCGGGAGATTACTGTTTTCAAATATGATTTTCAAGGGGTCATTCCTCTCTTAATATTGCATGCAGGTACAAAGTGTCCTTTTATTCTCTACTCAATTTTTCATAAGGAATCATCTCCCAGAGTTTGTCGGTGATTTTTAGAGACACATTTTTGACGTGTCCTGTGTTGTAATGCTCGTTACGATGTACGACATAACTGGACAATATAAACTTGAACTTGATTTTGAAGCTACGACGGAATGCAGGGCGGGGACAGACAGCAGGGCACGAGCACTACGGCAACGTCCGCCACGTACAAGAGGGCGAGTGTAGTACTGCAGTTAATACAATTACGTCACACTGTGATAGACAATGTGACTTACCCACACAGTATTCAAACAGTATATGCTCTCGTCTGCGAAGTATTGTATCAGCCGATGAGTTGCTGCCGGATGTATGTTGTTATGTTGGCGATCTTGATGATGACTACGGAAGGAAATAATACTTAGATCTAACAGTTGTAATTCGAAACTTTATTCAAACTTATAACATTTTGTAGTTTAAATTGTTTTTAAATAATGCACAATTTTTTAGCTTTTAGTGAGTTGGCTTTTAAAACGCGTTTCGCAATCATGGCGGAGCATATTAGCGACACTTGTGTGGCTTAGTCCGCCATTTTTTATACCGACGTGAAGCGCAAAAAGTAATTTTTGTTATGAAATTTAGCTAGTTAGTTTCGGAAAACCCGTGAAGTGTCTTATTTACTTAATGATTCTGCAGATAAATTATTTCGAATCAGGGGCAGGCCGTATCCAATGGTTGCCATAGAACATGTGTTCAGGATTTGTAAATAGGAATTATAAACAGTAAGTCAGCGTGTTTTGTAAATAATGTGTTTCGAAACAGTTATTACAATGTTTGAAATGTAGATGACCTAAAAAAAACCACCAGTTCAACTATTTGTTGTGTAGTATATAAATAGCTTTTTTATTATACGGAAGATCAAATTAGCTTAAGCTTAATTTCTCTAAAAACATGTACGCACAATATGTGTTTACTACTCGTATCGGCACCAACAGGAACATATTTATCGCATTTTGTTCTTTCGGTGAGGTTAAACATTCCAGGTTGTTCCGTCCATTCGAGCAACATTTTTTACTGCTCAATCAAAACAATATATTATTCAAAATGACAACTTCTTGTCAGAAGCGCTTGAATCAATACTGTCTAATGAAAGACATTAAACTAAATTCCATCCCGCCTTTTCTAAATCTGCAATAAAATAGAGACCCAGCAATATAACTTGGCCGTAATAAAAAATAAGACAATTTTGAATGGTAACCTACTTTGATCACAGCATTTGTTTACAAACTTTGTGTTCCTCATTGACAGAACAACTGTGGTGGAAAGATAAATTACGTAAGCGCTACTTGTTATAACTGCCAAAATTTTGTGTACTTTTATGAAATAGATCATAGAGTGCGCTAGGAGCCTAACAGTAGCCACTCTCATGTTGCAATAATGGACTTTTTTTCATAAACCACGTGGATAGGATTTTAGGTTAGGACACTTTGTGTTAATAAGTGCCTTGAGATTATTTGAGATTAAACTAAACGAGTTTTAAAAATATTACTATATATTTCAGTTAGTCAGAGTATTTTATTCATATAAAAGGGTGGGTATGTTGACAATTCAAATGTAAACAAACAATTTTTCCACTTTTGACTACGTGAATTGACAGTTGTACTGGCTTCAGTTAGTAAGTGTTGTGGCGTGCGCAGAAGACTTATATCAACCTTCCTCGTTTAGTATCTATTCTATCTTCGATTTTACTTACAAATATTCGTAATGAAGATTTATCACCAGGTATAGAAAAATCAAAGCTTAATATGATGTAAAGGATTACTAAACGATTTATTTCCTATTTGCATGGTTACACTTATACCTGTATTTTACCATATGGGATTGGAATAAGGCAATATTTGAATACGGTTACAGATGTGCAACTAGTCATGTAAGCAAAATAAGTTCGATTTCGAAATAAATGTTAGAACATTGACTCCGAAAATTAAGTTAGGGAGAAAAATACGTATATCCAAGACGCATGGATATTTCACCTTTGAGTCTACTGTTAAAAGTGAGTGCAACATATGTAAATTAATGTCGAATAAGTAAACTGAACTCCACAGAATTTTGAAATCAACAAACAAACACTTAAAAAGGGTGTTTCTGGATAAAGAGTTTTGCCATCTTTGTGAGCAAATAGCTTACCAGATTGATGCATCTATTGTGTTCAATATGAGACAATGGCATGAACATAATTGTGGGGTAAAAAATGTCTTTGCAGAAATACATCACTCTAGGAAAATATTTGTTGAAATATTTTGTTAAAACAGTTTGCATGTAAGTTTGCCGTTTCTTATTTGGTCTGTTCTGGCTCCCGAAGTCTTCTATATCCAACTAACTGTTCACCTTACAGAGCAGAGCAGACATAACGACTCAACTACGAACTCGTATTTACGTCACAATATTTATTTTGCCAAATTAAAGCAGAGTTAAAATTGTGACGTAGTAATCAGTTCGTAGTTTGATAGTTACACCTGTACTGTTGCGTAAGATCAACGGCTAGTTGTGTATTTAAGTAGTTCCGGAATTTTTTATATAAAACATAAACAAGCTAGAAAAGCCAAGTAGCCAGCATGCCGAGGGACGGTCGCCGTCGTGACGCGGCCGCCTGCCTGGTGCTTGAACAGCTTGCAGTGTGCTTGAACAGCTTGCAGTGTGCTTGAACAGCGTCGCAGTGTGCTTGAACAGCATTGCAGTGAGCTTGAACAGCGTCGCAGTGAGCTTGAACAGCGTTGCAGTGAGCTTGAACAGCTTGCAGTGTGCTTGAACAGCGTCGCAGTGTGCTTGAACAGCATTGCAGAGAGCTTGAACAGCGTCGCAGTGAGCTTGAACAGCGTTGCCGTGAACTTGAACAGCTTGCAGTGAGCTTGAACAGCTTTCAGTGAGCTTGAACAGCTTGCAGTGAGCTTCAACAGCGTTGCAGTGTACTTGAACAGCTTGCAGTGAGCTTGAACAGCGTCGCAGTGTGCTTGAACAGCGTTGCAGTTATCTTGAACAGCTTTCAGTAAGCTTGATCAGCGTTGCAGTGTGCTTGAACAGTTTGCAGTGAGCTTGAACAGCTTTCAGTGAGCTTGAACAGCGTTGCAGTGAGCTTGAACAGCGTTTCAGTGTGCTTGAACAGCTTGCAGTGAGCTTGAACAGCGTTGCAGTGTGCTTGAACAGCTTGCAGTGAGCTTGAACAGCGTTGCAGTGTGCTTGAACATCGTTGCAGTGTGCTTGAACAGCTTGCAGTGAGCTTGAACAGCTTGCATACCGGAACACGTTTAGTAGTTTAGTCAAACAACCAGGATTTCAAAAACTCTGCACCGCATTTACAGCGCCAAGCAGGCGGCAGCCGTGGAAAAATTGGTAATTTAATTTTTTTTTACAAACGTTCTTCAACTTGTAGACATCTGTGGCTGCCTTTTACTCGAGTAAATTGTTTCTAGAAAGCATGGTTTCTGCAAAATAACATGTCAATGTCAAAATTTTACTGTTTTTGTAATGTACAAATAAAATAAAACCAAACTATTTGCAGTAAAATTCAAAAGGGTAACTGAAAGATTTTGTCCTAATTAAATTTAAGGTAAGTTTAGCAATTATAATTTTGTAAATGTCTAGGGCCAGCCACAAATAAACAATGTGCAAGAATTTCCTTATTTTTGCCAATTTTTAGAAAATGCAAAAATATTTCCTTGTACAATTTTATAGTCGTTTTGAAGTAGCCCTTGACATCTTATTTCTGTGTGAATTATTTAATTTCTGTAAGTGAGATGGTTTTTTTTTTATTATTACATTTCTGAAAAAGTAAAATTGCGATTTTGATGTGTACTTGTAGTGAATTCCTTAACAATTGTTATCTCTACAGACTGGTATTGTTATAAAAGGGAATTACATTAATTGCTTATTGTATTACGTTCATTTTTTTCTCTGTATAAGAGCAATGAAATATAAAAAATATTTCACAAGTTCAACTAAACAATAATTGCGTGGTATTACATTTATAACTTCCAACTTTGGTGATCGACAACGTGATCTATTACTGTTTCACAAAAGGAATTCTGAAGAAGACAAGAAATCAGAAATAGCACGCGTTTCATTACGTAGTCCTCCGTTTTGGAAAGCAAACCCGAAGCTATGGTTCAGCCAGGTCGAAGCACAGTTCACCACGCGCCATATTACCACAGAAGAAACTAAGATCTACCATATAGTGGCATTTATGGATACTGACATTTTAAATGAGGTGAGTGACATTGTAATTAATCCTCCTACTACAGATAAATAGATAACTCTCGAAATAATTCTCATAAATAGATTTATGGACAGCGAAGAGAAGAGATTAAAATATTTGCTGAATGAAATAGAACTTGGTGACAAAAACCTACTCAACTCTTACGACAAATGAAATAACTAACTAGTGATAAGGTTTGTGATAACTTACTGAAATCATCGTGGTTACAATGGCTACCCAGTTATGCTCAAGCTATTCTGTCTGCTAGCACAGATACAATTTCAAAACTGGCAGAAATGGCTAATAAAATCTCTGAGATTACAGGTCTAATATGTGTGCAGTTTCTAGAAAAATATTCCAAGCAAGCCTTATGTATGCGCTCTCATATAAACGAAACAATCTAATCTGTAGGAACGTTTAGATAAATTTATTCGTGTAATGAATGATTAAGAGTTACAACTAAAAGCTGCAAGCTTTAATCACAGTCGATACAGGAGGCGATCCAAGTCCCCTAGTCTGAGCCAACACAACAAGACTCAAGGTTTAGGTTGGTATCATTACAAATTAAACGAGGATGCACGTAAATATTGTCCACCCTGCAGTTGGAATAATACTCAGACGGAAAACTAAATACTTGTGTGGACGAGGCGGAATCTACACAAGATTATATGCACCACCTATATGTTGTTGCCATATCAAACAAACTCCAGTTTCTCATTGACACTGGTGCAGATATTTCCATAATTCCACCAACAAACAAGGGTCGACGCAACAAACAACCTTGAGAATTGTACACCGCAAACGGAAAAAATATCTCTACTTTTGGACAAAAGTTGTCTTTAGACTTCCGGCTAAATACGACGATCTTTCAAATGGGTTTTTATGATAGCTGGTGTTTCTAAACCTATAATTGGCACAGATTTTTGTCATACTTTGACCTACTCGTAGACATATAACCGTAAAACTTAATTGGAAACGTTAGGCAATATACTAACTGATTCAACATCTAGCATAAGGTCTATTCACTTTAACATCAAGTATCATAAATTACTGTCTGAAGTCCTTGCACTCATTAGACAGACTGTATTGTCACCAGAGGTAGCTCACAAGGCAGAACTTTACATTGAAACCTCCAGGTCACTTCTTTACTCAGACCTAGGCGTCTCCAACCAGACAAGCCACGTGCAGCTTAAGAAGAGTGTGAGTTGACGTTGCAAAAAGGACTCTGCAGACTATCTAACAGTCCTTAGGGCAGCCCACTTCACTAAGTCAAGAAGAAGAACTGAGACTCCAGACCATGTGGAGACTATCGAAAATTCAATGCAGTTACTCAACCAGACCTAGGCGTCTCCAACCAGAAAAGCCACGTGCAACTAAAGAAGAGTGTGAGTTGACTTTGCAACAAGGACTCTGCAGACCACCTAACAGTCCATGGGGCAACCCACTTCACTAAGTCAAGAAGAAGAACAGAGACTGGAGACCACGTGAAGACTATCGAAAATTTAATGCAATTATTCAACCAGACCTAGGCGTCTCCAACCAGACAAGCCACGTGCAACTAAAGAAGAGTGTGAGTTGACGTTGCAACAAGGACTCTGCAGACCATCTAACAGTCAATGGGGCAGCCCACTTCACTAAGTCAAGAAGAAGAACAGAGACTGGAGGCCATGTGGAGACTATCGAAAATGCAATGCAGTTATTCAACCAGACCTAGGCGTCTCCAACCAGACAAGCCACGTGCAGCTAAAGAAGAGCGTGAAGCCACGTGCAACTAAAGAAGAGTGTGAGTTGACGTTGCAACAAGGACTCTGCAGACCATCTAACAGTCCATGGGGCAGCCCACTTCACTAAGTCAAGAAGAAGAACAGAGACTGGAGACCACGTGAAGACTATCGAAAATTTAATGCAATTATTCAACCAGACCTAGGCGTCTCCAACCAGACAAGCCACGTGCAACTAAAGAAGAGTGTGAGTTGACGTTGCAACAAGGACTCTGCAGACCACCTAACAGTCCATGGGGCAGCCCACTTCACTAAGTCAAGAAGAAGAACAGAGACTGGAGACCACGTGAAGACTATCGAAAATTTAATGCAATTATTCAACCAGACCTAGGCGTCTCCAACCAGACAAGCCACGTGCAACTAAAGAAGAGTGTGAGTTGACGTTGCAACAAGGACTCTGCAGACCACCTAACAGTCCATGGGGCAGCCCACTTCACTAAGTCAAGAAGAAGAACAGAGACTGGAGACCACGTGAAGACTATCGAAAATTTAATGCAATTATTCAACCAGACCTAGGCGTCTCCAACCAGACAAGCCACGTGCAACTAAAGAAGAGTGTGAGTTGACGTTGCAACAAGGACTCTGCAGACCACCTAACAGTCCATGGGGCAGCCCACTTCACTAAGTCAAGAAGAAGAACAGAGACTGGAGACCACGTGAAGACTATCGAAAATTTAATGCAATTATTCAACCAGACCTAGGCGTCTCCAACCAGACAAGCCACGTGCAACTAAAGAAGAGTGTGAGTTGACGTTGCAACAAGGACTCTGCAGACCACCTAACAGTCCATGGGGCAGCCCACTTCACTAAGTCAAGAAGAAGAACAGAGACTGGAGACCACGTGAAGACTATCGAAAATTTAATGCAATTATTCAACCAGACCTAGGCGTCTCCAACCAGACAAGCCACGTGCAACTAAAGAAGAGTGTGAGTTGACGTTGCAACAAGGACTCTGCAGACCATCTAACAGTCCTTGGGGCAGCCCACTTCACTAAGTCAAGAAGAAGAACAGAGACTGGAGACCACGTGAAGACTATCGAAAATTTAATGCAATTATTCAACCAGACCTAGGCGTCTCCAACCAGACAAGCCACGTGCAACTAAAGAAGAGTGTGAGTTGACGTTGCAACAAGGACTCTGCAGACCATCTAACAGTCCTTGGGGCAGCCCACTTCACTAAGTCAAGAAGAAGAACAGAGACTGGAGACCACGTGAAGACTATCGAAAATTGAATGCAGTTACTCAACCAGACCTAAGCGTCTCCAACCAGACAAGCCATGTGCAGCTAAAGAAGAGTGTGAGTTGATGTTGCAACATGGACTCTGCAGACCATCTAAAAGTCCATGGAGCAGCTAACTTCACTTNTTGCAACATGGACTCTGCAGACCATCTAAAAGTCCATGGAGCAGCTAACTTCACTTAGTCAAGAAGAAGAACAGAGACTGGAGACCATTAGGAGACTATTGACAATTGAATGCAGTTACTCAACCAGACCGATATCCAATTATTTTCATACATAATTGTAATAGTATCCTGCATGGGACTTCAATATTCTCTACAATAGACCTGGTGAGAGCTTATTCACAAATTCCAGTAGGTGAGGAGAATATTCCTGAGACTGCTATTACCACACCTTTTGATTTGTTGAAATTTCCATACATGATATTTGGTTTGCATAATGCCGCACAAACCTTTCAATGTTTTATGAATGAGTTACTACAAGATCTTGGGTTCTGTTTCGTGTACATCGATGACGTTCTTGTCGCTTCAAAAGACAAAAAGGAACATCTCGTACATCTAAAAATAATTTTTGTACGACTGCAAGTTTTGTATTGCCATAAATCCTAATAAATTTTTGTTAGGAGCTACATAAGTATTATTTCTAGGTTTACAACTTCTTCAGCTGGAATTCAACCATCTAGTGTAAAAGTGGATGAAATCATTAATTACCTACAGCCAGTTACTATTTAAGAATTGCGAATTTTTTTAGGAATAATACACTTCTATCATCGTTTCATTAAATAAGCTGCTCGCCTTCAAATACCTTTGCAAGAAATAGTCGTCAAAATCAACAGAACAAACACACGCGTATCGATTGGACTCAAACTTCGCTGTAAGCCTTTGCTGAACTGAAACAAGCCCTAGCGACGACTACTATGCTCAATCAACCTTTGCCAGACATCTCGTGTTGATCACTAATGAATCATATACTGCAATGGGAGCAGTACTTCAACAAGTAGAAGATGGTTACGACCAGCCACTGAGCTTCTTCTCACGAAATCTTACTCCATGCCAACAAAAATACAGTGCATATGATAGAGAACTCCTTACTATCTATTTGGCCATTAAACATTTCCGCTGTCTCATCGAAAGTCGGACACTAACGATACTTACTGATCACAAACCGTTGACTTTCGCATTCACTCAGGCTCTGGACAAGGCAAGCCCTCGGTGAACGCGTCAGTTGGCATAATGTCGTGCCTGACGCATTGTCACATTGTCATGCATACAAGAAATTTATTTCCCATCATCAGCTGTGGATTACTACGAGTTGTGTGAGCAACAATGTGACAACTGTTTACAGGATTCTCTCAAAAACCCTTTACACATCATGAGCAAAGTTAAGTTACCAGAGTCAAACAAGGAAATTTATTGCGAGACATCAAATCATGTAATTCGCCCATACATTCCGATTACACTCCGCAGCAAATTTTCGGAAACATTCACAAACTCAGCCATCCAGGAATAAGAGCATCTCAAAAATTGGTAACAGGCAATTGTTTTGGCCAGGAACAAATAATGACGTCAGGTTGTGGGCTTAAAATCTGCAGCTAGTGTCAATGCTGCAAGGTAACTAAGCATACACATTCCCCAATTTCTGTTTTTGTAGTGCCTTATGAACGGTTTCCCATCTACGCGTAGACGTTGATGGCCCACTTCCAACTTGTCAAGGATCCTGCTTTATTCTTACTGTTGTTGATCGATTCACTAGATGGCAAGAATCTGTTCCAATTGCACAACTAAAACTCAACTGATCAAGGACGTCAATTTGAAAGCACAATTTTCCGTTCACTCAAAAATATGTTTGGAATTGACACGTCTAACTCCACAGCTTACCATCCTCAGTCGAATGGCTTGCTGGATCGTCAACATCAAACAATGAAATCCGCTCTCATGAGCCACTAATAACAATATACAACATGGATTACAGCACTTCCCTTAGATCTCCTTGGTATTTGCTGTGCTGTGAAGCAAGATCTTAATTATCCAGCGCCGAGATGCTCTACGGTACTACAATACATCTGCCAGGGGAACTTTTCAGCGAGACAACAACTACTGACACAGACTCATTTAAACAACAACTGCGTACCACCGTCTCTACATTCAAACCTGTACCCACTTCAAGATGTACAAATAAGACGACATTCGTTCATCCTGTTCTCCAAAATGTGACAAATGTATTTGTTGGTCATGATGCTGTACGAAGGTCACTACAGCCTCCATATGATGGTCCTTACCTAGTGTTGCGTCGCCAGGACAAATTATTCGATATAGAAATCAGCAATGGTCAAAAACGACGTATTTTCTTAGATCGACTTAAACGTGCCTTTATGGAAGTTTTACTAACTGAAACACAGAAGGTAAAATCCACACTTTCAAGCATCGACAACACCAAAAGAGACTTACCAAACATCATCGTTAATTAACATGCCTTCACACACAAATCCACGGTCTTACTCAAGTCATATTATATCTAGTTCGGTTAAATTTCTAAATATTACATTTCTTTTGTTCGCTTATTAAAAAAAAAAAAGAATGTGTGGTGAGTTCTTAAAATTTATTTAGCTCCATGGAATGATTTTGTTAAAAAAGAAAAATACATTCATTGTTTATTATATTACATTAAGTTATTTCTCCGGAAAAGAATAAAGCAACACCAAAAATATTTCACTAGTTCAACTTAACAATATTTTCTTGGAATTATATAAAAGTATGAGCTCAATATTTTTTTGCGAGGAAAGAGTAACCACTAGTGACGTCTGAAAGTTAAACAGTACGAGGTACAAATATAAAACAACACACTTGTCAATGACGAACGCGGTTNGGGGGGGGGGGAGCTGGCAGTTATTGCGGTGGTGCGACGTGGGGCTGCACACGCATAAGGAAGCGAGTGTTGTGTTGTCGCAGGTGCGGCGCTGGGTCTGTGGGCTGACACTGTGTGGTTAGTTAGCGGCAAGGCCCGCACCATTGACCGAGGAGCATACTTCCCGGTTCATCGGCAAAACAAGCAGCGAGTTAGCACCTCGCCACTCCCGGCCGCGCGTGTCGCTACTCGCACTTTCCACGCCAGCTCTGTGCTTGTGGGTCAGCGCCCGCCCACTCCCACTACCACCCACTCTACGTCACCTCCACTCATCTCAACACGGCATGGAGCTCCTCTGCACAGTGGTCAACACCTCAGGTACACTGCCAGTGGTGGTGCGATATCAGTGGAGCGCAAGAGGAAAGTTTCTCCGTGCTGCGTTGCCATATTGTGCACGACAGATGTCATCGTACGACATATTGCCACTGACATTGTCGTCTCCGTTTTCGCTCAGTGGTGTGGTTCTTATGCGCACGTCCTGGCACATCTCGTGTATCCTAGCTTCTACCTGTGACTTTGTTCGCCAGGAATTCGTGTTTTCATTACAATACATATATATTTAAATAGTTTAAAATGGAATACAAATTTCAAAATAGAAAGTAGAATGAAGTGCAAGTCCAAAAATAAGAGCATTGTTGCAGTTAAGTTTGAAGTTGTCATTAGTACTCGGTCGTGTCAACGCGTAAATGAAGTTTGTTACAATACTTCTTTCTGAACAGTGTTTAGAGGGTGGTACCAGAACAACCAGGCTGATTACACGCGAACATGCCGTGTAAAACTGACTGTGGGAGAAACAGTCCTGCCTCAAGTCAAACTTTGCATATATCGGTTACCCCTGCGACTTATTTATCGTCATCGTGAAGCACGCTTTGAGGGGGAACTGCAGACTCTGGAATTCAAACGAGAGGTCACTGCGAATCAATTCAATACGCGGCACAAACACTTAAAATAGCTTTGATTTTTAGCTTAGTGCCATTACAGAATTCCGGTGGCTTCAAATGACCATCTAATATGTTTTCCTCTTACAAACTTTGAAAACCTATTTCATCCGTTTAGGGGTTGGATTTAGAAAAATCACTCCTTATTGGCAACCTTCATTTTATAATGAATGTTTTCTCCAAATTTCATGCTTTTGGGATCAATGGTTGAGGCTGGGCGTAGATATATCAGTCAGTTTTTCCTTTTATATATCTAAATAATAATACTTTGATTGATTTCAATATACTCCGAGTTGCTTTGCAAGTAGGTTACAGGAAGTGTACAAACACGTCTAAGCACTTACTTACTTGCATAAGCAGCGTTATAACCTCAAACCCTATCCACGTTGGTTCTAATAGTGCTATTGGCAGTAAAACAGCGTGATGCTGGGACACTGAGAGTAGTTACTGCGCAGCTTGGATGTGCACTCTATTCCATTCCCCCTGTGCTGCTAACGCCTTCTTTCTTCTTCTGTATCTCTCCGCGGGCTGACCATAACATTTACATAACTGTGTCTTATTGACACCTCCGCTTTATGCCAGTTGGCACTCGGGGAGTCGCCTTCGTGCTAAACTGACACATATACCTGCAGATTTTGTGTAATTGTGTGAAAAAACGAAACACTTCACAACGTCTGCGTTTGTATTGCTTTTTGTTAGAGTTTGTTAGTAACACTCTGAATATATCTGAACTAAACAGATACAATTAACGGTAACATGGTCCGAACATAAGTAAAAAATTGAAATGAGACCAATAGACCTGTGCCAGAAAACTGTAAACAACTTTCACGTAATCGAATCTCTACCAGAACTTTGATGCAAGAAAACGCTAATTTTGCACAGTTCTACTTATGTATATCGCTATGCATCTCACTTGACTACACTGTAAAAAGGAATTGTGTGATTTTACACAAAAAATATGTGTCTCCATTGTTGTCAGTGTAATTTCACACTTACATATGTAAATTTTTTACTCTAAATCCAAGTAAATTTATCCTACAGATCAGTAAAATTACATTTAACTTGTACAACTAATTTGAGATAGAATTGTGTAAAATTGCAATTACTCGGTAACAGTAAATATACTGCAATATTCGTGTATTTTTTCTCCGCGGCTAGTAAATTTACACAAACTTCGCTATTGTAATTTCATTAGTGTGTATGTATTTTTCACTTAGAAAAAAGTAAAATTCCAGATTCACTGTAATTGTAAATACACAGTTTCAGAACATTTTCTGCTGTTTTACTTAGCTATTTTACCGTCAGTGTATGTTCTTTTACAACTGTGTCATGTTAATTCACATACTTTGAATGTGTATATTTATACAATATTTACCTAATTTTACTCCGTTTTGTAACTTGGCAGTTTAACAAAATGTGGATAACATTTGACTTCAGATATGGAATACGAAGTTGTATGCGAAAACCAGCATCTACCATCAGTGGAAGTTAAGTATTCCTTGTGAACACATGGAAGGAGTCCGAAGTGGTTCTACTCCCTTCCGCTCCATCGCATGTTTTAAACAAATACTTAAAGATATATTTTAATTCCTAGAAACATTAGTGAAACATTACTTATACTCTACTCGTTTCAGCAAATAACACATAAAAGTGTAAAACTACCGGAAATAGTATGTGTAAATATACGCTCACACATACTCCAGAATGTAATGCAAGTCACTGTAAAATTACACGACAGAGAGATTGGGTGTTCATACAATGACCAGGTGGCAGTAAAAATAGTATACTTAAGTTTCAATACAGGCAGTGGGTGTGTTTTTACACGTACTGTAGTTGTGATTTCAATTTACACATACAAAATGTAAAATTGCCATTAATGTGTATGTGCGATTATACATTTATTTCCTACGGTGTAGAGTAAGCGTGATAAGCTTGGAAATTCAGCCTCATTTGGCATACATTCATGTATTGCATATCGGTAATTCGCTATTATGAATCTCTTAATCCGCATGTGTAATCTATTTGTAATTAAGTACCGGTAAGTTTTTAAAAATTAATTTTTGGTTTTAAGATGCAAGTGTATGTTGAGAAAGTATTTAAAATGAAAGAAGCCGGCGAGAGGCGCCATGCCTAGTGTGTTTACCGAGTGTTGTGTGAAGAGATGACAAAGTTGGCATTTCAAGCGATATAGAATGTAACGACTAAGCAGCCTAAATGAGTTAGCGACGTAGTTTACTATAACATTACTGGTTTTGCTACCTTTAAATTTGCATTGCCAATCCCTCTTATTAATCATCGTTCAGGAAATATCGACGCACTGAAGATAATATTTAGCTCAGTTTAATCCCTCAGGTTGCAGTAAAGTTGCTGCCATAAGGAAACAATAAGTGGCAAATTAATTAATGAACTATAATTATTTTCAGGTGGTTATTCCTGTCAAAACGAAATAATTTCCAATTCTTCATGGTGTTTTAAAGAGTAAAATAAATGCAATTATGCAATTAGCACTGATTTTGGAAATTAGATCTGTAGTTTTGTATGACAGTTCCGAAAAATTGCTGAAAATCTTTCATTGCATACTCGTGTAACTCCAATAAATATCGGAGCATATTGTTACAATTTATCTCAAAGTCAGTGCGATTAGCCAGGTTCGTTAAGATATGGAGGTCTTAATTGAATAAAAAAGTTATTTATAATTTCCTAATTTTATTTATAATAACTACAAACAAAATTCTCTCGACCCAATATCTCGCAGTAAATTGATATGTATTGTTATTTGCAAGAATTAAATTCAATCCGTACAATTTACAATTACCTCGAAAAATGTATGTAATTAAATAAATAAAATCTGTTCCAATAAACAGTGTATCAAAACCTACTGAAACTCTTTTATTATATGTCCATATTTTACAGTTACAATATTTACAATCAAATCCATATAGCATGTTCTTTCAGTCCCTCCTCAGTTCAGTCCAGGTCCCACCAGTCCTCAATGTTCTAAGAGTTAGCCTAACGCCCTCATGCACAGTAGCCTTCACTCGTCGGGTTTCACGCCCTCTCGTCCGTTTACACCACAAATAGCCCGCCCTCCGCCGTCTCGCAATCTCCCGTCGTCCGTCCTCTTCACTGATATTGCTCACAGCACCAGAATTCGTTCAACTACCGCACTCAGCCAGATGACTTCTACCATAGACTGCTAACCTTCCAGATGCGGTGATACTTATAATGTCGTCGGCGAACACGCAGAAATTTCTCCAAATGCCGTGTTGCACTGAGGGTCCTAGTTCCCAGAATATTCTTGTGCATCCTCTAAAGTCATCGACTCCTCCGGCATGGGGGGAGGAGTGCTGTGACGCCAGCCAGGTCGGTGTTCAAACATTCCCGCAGCTGCTAGGTGATGGGGCATACCACCTGGGGAGAGATGAGGGTCGAGGTGTGTGTGTCAAGATGATGACAGTACAGTCAAAGCAAATCGACATTTACAGTTAATAAAAGCCCCATAACTTTTTTCATGTCTGTTTCCAGTCCATCACAGACATGCTCGATATTTAGAGCTTGATTCTCGTTCGCCAGCCGTGCGTTGAAGACCAATCATTTCCCCTCGGTTTTGCAAATGGCTTATGTCATACGTGGCGCTGAATGTGGAATATTCACATTTAACACAACCACTGAGGAAATGGTGTGTGAAGTAAGATAAACTATGTAAGAAGTTCTTGGTTGGTCGGTGGCAGCAATACGTGTTTGCTGTGAAATATACACACTACTGTGTTCAACTCTTCATCTCTCCTAACACGCCCTCGGCCTGGCAACTCAAAACTTTACACACTCAGTTGCGAGGTATTTAGATAAGTTTTTGGAGCAGAAGACTTTCTAAGCGTGTCTAATCACAGGCTAGTCATGCCTTCTATCAACTGTGCCCTTTGTGGGTTATGCGGGGCTAAGAGTTTCCTTTGCTTGTTCTTGAATTTTGTAGAATTTTTTCTGTTCAGTCTTTAGCATAGTCTCTGGCTCGTTATAGGCAGCCTCTTTTATTTGAATATTTATTTATTTTTTATTACTTTACTTTCCCATCATCCTGTTACTTTCTCCCACTCTGAAGAAACTAGAGGATTACCATGCAGACACAGGCAACGAACACGGGCGCGAGTGATGGACGAACGAAGACCAAGGCAAGGAACAAGGAACACGAATCCGGAACATGCATACTCAAGAAGTGGAAATGGGAAACGTGATGGTGAAGACAATAATCCAGATTGATGGGCCGTTACGTGGGGAGAGGGATCGAAGTGGAGTCCACTGTGTCCTCTCGCCACCGCAGTTTCCACTCGGAAGAATGTATTTACAGATGACAATAGCGCTGCTATATAAGACATAGCTTTAGAATATAGCAGTATAATAACTGGCAGGTTGCTAGGGTAGTGAGGGTGGCGGGCAGGATAGTCCACGCTCACCTACTGGGCTGGTAGGAGTATAGGTACAGTAGCCAGTAGCATGGTGGTTGACTGCAAGACGAGCTGGAGGAGAGTTGACCCGCCCAGAAAGCACGAGACACAGTTGACCTGGCGTGTTAGCATAAGCACATGCGGGAGACTCGTACAGAAGCTGCGACCTGTATTCAATCACACGGCGATTATGCAGGCGTGGGAGCGATGAACGTGGGGCACCTTCGTGGGCACCTGCCACCTCGTGCGCTCGTCTTTCTCAGCTACCAACTGCTCTTCTCTACACTTGCCATGGCTAGGAACGCGCGGGTGGTTTTTTTTTTTTTTTAATTTTCTTTGAAATGTGTAAATTGGCCATGGCTTTAAGTACTAGTCCGAAAACCTAGAAATACAATAAACTTAAAATATAGCGACACGACAAATAGTAAACAACGAGTATATCAACATTCATAAAATAGAGGAAACCAAAAATTGAATTTCAGTGAAAACTTGCGAACATTCCAGACGTAAGAGAGAGAGAGAGAGAGAGAGAGTTAGAGAGAGAGAGAGAGAGAGAGAGAGAGAGAGAGAGAGAGAGAGAGAGAGGGAGTCATTATCCTTCCTCACCAACGACACCAGGCTCACAACTCGTAATCCGTATTCGATGGCGGCTACCGAACAACAGCGTGTATGGACGAAATGGAAAAGCGAACATCGCAGTGGATAGGTTGGTGCGGCTCTTAACACGAGGTCTTGACAGCCAATGAGGGTGAAGCGACGTGAGTATGCAGCAGTGCCGGAATGCATGAGTTTGGGGGGGGGGGGGCCT